>VRLP01005406.1:0-37272 GCA_009660295.1 Lophius piscatorius | reverse complement strand
AGTTATTATTTTATTTTTTATTTATGCTTTTATCTGCTTTTACTTTGTAGCACTTTGAGATTTGATCCAAATGTAAAGTGCATTATAAATTAAATGTATTATTATTATTATAGGCATATAAACATCAGAAAAAATACTATAGTGTTATTGCAGTCAATAAAGAGTCATGTCCGTTTACTCTATAAACGGCAAACAATTATTTGGCCACAATTTATGATCGTTTGGTAACAAGAAACTTTTAAGTATCACCAAGACATACCTGGACTGTTATCGCGTTTACAAGTTATACATGTTTAATACAGATAAAAGCAGCTGTGGACGTAACTATATAAACAATCAGTTTTTGGGGGACAATACCTTTCTGGCACCTTATTGTCTGACTTTAATTCTGACGGACTGATTAACTTACAGTCTAGCTAGCTAACTAACATTATCTTGAGCTTACTGGATGTCTGTGCAACTATTTTAGGCGGTTCGTCTTACCTGTAAATGTTTCTTGAAACTGGATTTGGAGTCCTTGCATAATGACAATGACAGGAAGGCATAACTTGCTCTGCAATCTAATTCCCATTTTCGGCATGAAAGACAAAATGTTTGCAAATTTCACACCGTCGACTCCATCAGAACATTAGCTATCGTGAGCGGTGTTGTGGTCTCTGTTGTGTCATAATGTGTGCAGATTGTGTGTATGATGCATTATAGTATATCATTCTCTATCGGAAATGTTTTAATCTTTCTAGTAATCCCCAGTTTCACCACATTTAACTGTCATCTGATTACATTTTTTTCTGTAACTATAACGGAAAACAGTCACCTTTTTTGTATCCTACTTACGTAACTCTGTTACATGTATTCCGTTACTCCCCAAGCCTGGATATAATTAAATGAGACCTAAAACCCTCTGCCAAAAAACTTGACTTGACTTGATAAGGCCATCCCAGCCCCCTGACCTGAAACCCAAAGAACATCCGTGGGATGTGCCGCAGAGGAGAGTCCTCAAGCATCAACCTAAGAGTGTGAAGGAGTTGCAGAGTTCTGTATGGAGGAATTGTCTCAGATTTTCTCCATGTGTTCTCAAACTTCATCACGCGCTACAGAAGGAGACTCATGGCTGTTGTTGTGGCAAAAGGGGGCATAGCAAAACATTAAATGCAGCTGGTGCCTATAATTGCGCAAAAAAGATGATATATAAATGTGTGTCTGTGTGTGTGTGTGTGAATAATTTGAATTAAAGATCATGTGTATAGACAATAAGACATGAGTGCCAGAAATTCTGGAGGGCACTGTAAGTGGCATTGATTTGCGTTGAGATTTGTGGCAAGTGAGGCACTGACCCTTTCAGAGTGAGATTTACAAATATATGAACCAAATAGAGTAGCATAAATTCACCATTTAGTGCCAGCTTGCACAATGACTACTGGAAGTGTTTCATATCACATATCAGAATTCTCAACACACAAATAGGTAAGGTACATATTTGGCCAAAGAAGAACATTAAATCTGTATCGGCTTGGAGAAAGAGCACATTTGCTCTTCACCTTCGTGAGTTCTTAATTTGCCATCTCAGTTCTACAATCCATACAGTGCGAGACAAAATCATAGGTTCTTGAAAAGGTAGTCATGACTTAACAGTGTAAAGGCACTTTTGGGGCCAAATGTGTTAAAATACATAATATTCCTTTATAAACTTTACATCTTTAAATGCCATAATTTTTACAAAGGGTGAAGCACATCCAAGTCCATTACTGGCCTGCACTTCCTCCCTTCTCCCTCCGTCCGTCTTTCTCCCACAGTGCTGTTTGATTGCTTAAGCCTGGCCATCAGACAGACAGACAATGCGTCCATGAAGAATAGCCTTGCTTCCTTCCTGTCTTCCTGTGCTGTGCTATGCCTTGGTGAACAGAGTGAAAAGGCCGCTCTGCCCCACAATCGCCATGAGCCACAGGGGCCGCCGCGGCTAAAACCAACAAAGAGAGCCGTTCTGGGGCCTCCCCGCCTCCAATTCACATCTCCCCCCTCCGCCTGCTGCCAGCCCGCTGAGGCTTGTGGACAGATAAACACTTGCTCTTGCTTTTGTATTTGGCTTTCTATACACCATCTTTCATTGTTTTGTCCAAATTTATCTTTTTATGCATTTCTTTTGGTGACTTCAAAGGTTCAGAGAGTGCATTCATCCATCAGGAGTGGATTAGTAATGAAGTGCAGTACTCAAGTTATGTACTTAAGTCCAAATATGAGGTACTTTGCTATACTTGACTTACTTCAACTCCACTACGTCTCTTGAGAAAATATTGTATTTCTACTCCACCGTACTTATGAAGGATGTAGTTACCAGTTACATTTAAGATGACAATGTTAAATGTTCTTTTTTTAAATAATTAATTAAACTGTCTCCGGTCTTATTTAAAGCTGACTTTTTAGAGATACTAGGTTCTCATGGGAGAGCAATACATAAAGTAATTTGATTACCTCCATCTTTAACATCTACAGAACATATACAGAAGTATAGGGACTTTACTATTAATTGAATAGGAATAGAAATACAAAAACAGCCGATACATTATCAAAATACCTCAAACTTGAACTTAAGTACATAAGTTGAGTATATGTACTTTTTCTACTTATTCACATTTACAACAGGAATATGAATTATTGACTGCCAATATGAACAAAGATTATTTTTTTTAAACAAACAAATAGTGAAAGACCATTCTACTGCACAATGAGTACTTTTACTTGGATATTTTTATGGATACTTTACTTCACTTGTTGCTGTTAAACTTTTAACTAAGGTTTTGAATGCCCAACTTTTACTTGTAGTGATTCATTTTCAAACTGTGGTATTAGTCCTTTTACCCTAGTTTAGAGTCTGAATACACCACAGGCAAGCATGTTTTGTGAATATTTAGACAAAAGCTTTTTGCAATCTGGCAATACATTAATTTACTTTTTTTTACTTACAATTTGATATATCTGATTTATGACCAGAAGCTGTATATTTTTTCAATGTAACGCACATCAATTTTCCATTTTCCATTCTTGCTATGACAAAAAAAAGCAGGACTCTAGATCCACATACGTGTCGGATTTTGGCTTATAAGGTACAATTTCCTCTCATTACTGTAAAAGGAGATCTCACTCTGGTGTAGTGGGGCTATATTTTCTTTAACACGTCCAACCAATTGCCCCCTCTCAACTAGACAATCATCTTTCTATGGGAATACCAAGTAGGAGCAGGTAGTGAGAGGAGTGTTGGGGAGCCAAAATCAACCCCCAACTATTGAAAACAGGATGAATGCATGCCGGGCTGAATACGGGGGTAAACTGTTAGGTCTTTGTCATTTAAAGTGATGCTTTTAACCCTTTTGCTGTCCCTCTTCCTAACAACCCACTCCACACCCACCGTCTCCCTCTTCATTCACAGATGAGACAATGAAGAAGAGAAGGCCCGCAACTCAATAATTAAAAACTTAACACAAAATCAAAAGTCTCTTAATGAGATTTTTCCTGCTATTTTTCCACCCATTCCACCGCTGCGGTTATATAGGCAAAAGTTGATAAATGTAATGTAAAGAAAACCCTGTCAGTCAAAATCCAGAGATGAAAAACAAACAAGTGAGAGCAGGTTAGGCCTTGGCATGCCAATCATGGCTCTGAATGCATACCGTGCCGCAAACACGTCCGTATGCTGTCAACAACTGTCAGGGGCTTATGTCTCATGCTTATATTTCGCCTGCAGGGACATTCAAAACCATGGAATTCCTGAACAAACCTTTGATTAAAAAGAAAAGAGCTCTGTAGAAAAAACGGGCACAGTATCTGCTGGATCCTGAAGAAAATGTAGGAAATCGCCTCAAAGCCAGGTCGGATTTTAATCGCAGGCAGATGTGAATGCATATTTTGATTAATAAGAATTCAAAATAAAGGTATTTTCCGGACCGATGTGCTTAGTCCTATGTGCCCGGCTTTAGCAGACACGATTTCTTGTCGCAAAGTCCTCGTAGAGTTGTCGTAGAGTAAACTACAGTAGTGTCAAACTGCACAAAACCTGCAGAAAGAAGCCTTTAAATCC
This sequence comes from Lophius piscatorius, assembly GCA_009660295.1. Lineage (NCBI taxonomy): Eukaryota > Metazoa > Chordata > Actinopteri > Lophiiformes > Lophiidae > Lophius > Lophius piscatorius. The sequence goes on along the minus strand of VRLP01005406.1, from coordinate 33,200 downwards.
TACATCTTTGTTTGAGAACCTGCTTTTCCAAAACATTTTAGAAAAAACAAGACAAACTCCATCAGAATCCAAGATTGTTTAATTTCAAACGTTAATATATTTGTTTCCCGATTCATAGTGACTTATTAATCCAGCTCTGACATTCGTGCACGTCACCTCAGAATCTGCGGCCTGGACAGAACAGCCGTGAGAGGTGGCACGCTTTCTCAAAATAAATATCTTTAATTATAAAATAATAAACTTCAAATAAATATATATTTTTAACTTTACACTAAGCAACGTCAGAATTAGAAAATATTATTTATATAACTGTACAATTTACAAGTAGGGAGGAAACCTTTCCTTTTGCAAATGACGTAAAATGATTGACATGTATTCAAGTGAATATTCACACCGGCTGGCTGGTTCATAGACATGTAGCTTTTCAATGTGCGTCTGGTGTGGCAGAAAACTTTTCACAGTTGAAAGTATTATTATATGTACAAAAATAAAAACATCTGTCAAAAACAATTTACTCTTACTAATTTACAAACAGTTAGTAATAAACAGTCAGTACTTAGCATAAAAATCGTATTAAATGTTAAGAGGCTAAGCATTTGGACATTTGGTGACAAAAACGATAATACGGGCACTTGAGTGAAGGTTTTTCGGCCCATAGCAGTAGTTGAGGATGTGTTCTTCAAAATGGGGAGCGCTTATTTTGGTTTCATCTTTTAGTGATATCACGATGCTACGGGAGTGTGTTAATGCATCTCCACTGCCTTTAAAAGTCAGATCCTGTCAAACAGCCTTTAAGTTGACAATTAAGGTAAAAATATCTGCACCGTTAGCTCTCTTCCCAACTACGGGGCAAAAACATATGTGCAGTAAAAAAAACAGTTAAAAAAAACATCTTTCCATCTTTCTACGTTTCAACATCGACAACCCGGTCTTGAGACTCTGTCGTAACAGCTCTGACACACAGCGACGCATCCTTTGGCTGGGAGGTAGCACAGGAGACAGGGGAAGAGCAAGGACAGGAGCGACACAGTAGTCCACCGGACGCAGCAGTATGGCTGCGTGCACGAGAAGGGCTTGTCGGCAAACGTGTCCTCGTCATCGCTGGAGCAGTGGTAGAAAAGCCCCTTAACGCAGCACACGCAAGTCCCATACTCCGCCAAGCTCTGTGCAGAGCACATAAAACGTCGGCTACACATCCAGCAGGAGGGAAGCACCCGCTGGCGACTACACTCTGGACAACAGCAGCGACCGCAGTCCTCGCACTTGGGGTGTACGCTTCCATTTTTTGCACATCCGCTACCTGGCCTGGCCACCACCGCCCTGGACTCATTGTTCAGGGGTTTCAGCTCCTCTGAGTCGAGCTCTGCCCGTTTGGGCTGCGTTCTGATTATCTGGTTACTTTCTGCTGAGCTGTTGAGGTTTAAAGATATGCTCCCCAAATCAATCCTGATACCAATCTGGGAGTTATCGTCACTGGAGGTGTGCAACACAACTTCGCTGGAGGCGATGGAAGGGCTGGTGTTTGTATGCTGAGTCGATGAAGACAGGTTGCTAAGATTATTAGGACTCTCTTCAAGAGCCTCCTGCTGCCCACTGGTCCTTGAACCTGCTGAATTAACCGTGTCCCCATCCTGCTTCCTATTCTCAGAGGCTGGAGACCTTTGGGCTACTGTGGGCCCTTCTGTGTACTCATTAATGCTCCCAGTTATCCTGATCTGATCCAGAGACAGCACTGCTCGAGTTAGGGGCAGCTGCCCGTCTGACAGCCTTGGATCTGGTAGGGCATCGGTGGTTTCCGGAGGCCGTGGCTGCGGTCTCCTTTCGTCATACAGCACGTCGGGGGATCCAGTCGAAGACAGTGACCCCCTGTGGCGCCCCCCTCCCCTGTCGCTGTTGTTCTGACTTCTGGAATCCATCTCGGGACTGAAGGACTAGTCTGGCTAGCATTGGACACATCTGAAGTCCTGCCAAAGAAACAAAAAGTTTATAGCAGTCTGTCTTTAGGCATGTAAATTATGCTATGCAAATAATAACTGTACATGCCCCATTATGAGTAGAAGGGCTGTAATTATATAGTTGAGGAGAAAGATACATAGTTAAAATTTGGAGTCAGTAATGAGGCTTAGAAAGGACTTAAGATCAGCCTCTTACTTCACTAAAGTGAGTTTGAACTACAGCCATATGAGTGGATACTAAAATCACAGAAGATTTTGCAAATGCTGATTTAACTTAATGAGATAGTCCTAACAGATATGTAGTACTTACGTGTGCTTAGAAGAGTGCCTGTCACCATCTTGAGCAAACTAATCTCAAAAAAAAAAAAAAAAAAAGATCGATTCTAATCTACACATATTACTTCAGTTAGCTCATCATCAAGAAGTTCTGCGGGACATCACAGTAACACGTTCTAGTTTAGACCCTTGGTGCATTTTGCTCCATCATTTCCTATCGTCTCTACAGAAATGAATAACTGGACAATTACGCGGAACGATAAAAACATTTTAAAAACCATTTTAAGCCAATTTATACAACGCCACTTTAATTGAATTCCAAAATTATTATTTTTAAAAATTATTTTATCTTAAGGTTTTGGTCTTGTTAATGGAAAATATCAAATTGGACTTTTGAAAATAGGAAAAAAAAACAACTTTAAACACAAATTTCCGTCATTTTGGAAAACAAATAAAAAAAACAAAAAAAAAACTATTATTTACAGCAGCAACACCAGGGCCAATATTTAGCAATTCAACATCAAAAATACGTCGATAATTTATTTAAAATCATTTAAAGAAACATCCAACTGCTATTTCTGACATTTCAAATGAGAGATTTTGATGATTTAATTTAATTATTGACGTTGGACTGTTTAGCAAACTTGGTCTGTGGGACCAATTGTAACAGACAAAACATTTCAAGAAAATAATTTGTTCAGAAATGTGATAATAGAGCAACCTCCTTAATTTAATCCTTAATATGGTTTAAAAAAAAAACAGAAAAGCGTAGCATTATTGGACACATACTGATATTCTATGAATTATTACTGTGGCAAATATATATTTGCACTTGTCAGAATTTAAACAGTCATCTTTCATGATAAGTGCTGAGGCTGTAGGGTTTTTTAATCTACTGGGCTTGAGGATATGGAATCACATGGGTCAAGTAGATATCCTTTATCATTGGTCCATTTTTCAATTTTTTACCTTTACGCACCCAATGTCAGTTTTTATTTTATATTTTAATCATAGCGGGAGATTAGCCATTGCACTGTCAATCTGCATCAATCATCATTTGGGTTTTAAGGTTCCTTACATAAATGACAATCTAGGATAGGCTGTTTGTTGCATGACATATGGCCTGCAGCAACCTTCCCCATTCTTACGGTTTACAATGTGATACCCTTGAAAAGAAGATGAGTGCCAGGATTTAAAAAAAAAATTTAAAAAAAGGAAAAACCATGGAGTATGAAAGCCCATGTGATGTGAAGGGGGATGCGTTCAAGGGTGGTGGATTCTTGAGGATTTGTGACGAAGGGCTTGGAGCCATGATCAAATTTTTTAAATCTGTTTCAGGGGTTGGGCTGTGTACAAGACACATTAGCCACAGTGGGTGGGTGGATGAAGTGTGTGTGTGTCGGCAGGGGGTGCAAGTAATCTGAAGCACATTGACGCCATCAGCACCTGAAAAAAGTTAAATCCTTGGGAAATCACAATTCATCAATCACAATTCTTCTCAGATGTATTGCTTCTGATGCATAACTGATTATGATTACGCCCAAATATGGAGTTCTTAATGGGGAAATAATGTCAGATTAAAATTAATATACATGTTATTGCATGGAAACGGAATATGTGCACATATAAGCAAACAAATACTAGGCTACTACCTAATAAAGCATGAGATTAGCAATTAGACATACCCCAAACAGGAGCAGAAGCTACATTTTACCTTCACATCAGCAATATTACTCAAATATAGTCAAATGTCAAAAGTTTATTTCCAAAGAGAAAAAGAAGAACAGCCTAAAAATGGTGAGGAGTTTCAGTCTGGCAGGTTTATCGTCCATAAAAAGCTGCACGTACCGTGTTTACGTCACTTTATCCCCCGTCTAGGTGAAATACATCCAGTTTGAGTAACTTTATCCCCTACAGGAGCGACTCAACGTGGAAAATCGTCGGTAAAATCCATTGGGAAAGTTACCAAGCCCGCAGCGCATTTTCACAAAAAGCAGCGCTAAAGCGTAAATCCCATGTTTTGCGCAAGAGCACGAGGCATTAAAACTTCAATCAATCATCACCGAAGTGTGAACTTCCTCTTCTCTGCTACAAAGAAAAAAAAACCACGAAGAAGAAAAAGCAGCGACAAAGCAACTCCAGCTCAAAGGCAGTTTTATCCACAAGGCTCTGAAGGTTTGCAACAAGTTTTTTCTTGTGTGTTTTTTTTCTCTTTCCGGAGGGGTCGGCTGTAAATGGCGTCAAGCTGAAAGGGGAACAGAGCGCTTGTTGTTGCAGCGGATATCTCGCATCCGGTGCGCCGCCATAGGCTGCTGGAGTGCACCCACTCACACCCACAGCCTGATCAATGCTGAGCGAGCCCGACGGGGCTGTGAGCTCAGGACTGATGGGAGATGCCCTCCTGATCCACAGCACATTCTAGCCGCGGTGGTGACTGTTGGCTCTCTTTTTTTATTATGTTTCAAAGATTAAACTTAACATTGCAGGTGTCTGGCATACAACAGGCTTATTAGGGCCACATAGGAAAAAAAAGTTATTGTTTTTACGTAAATAATTTCGTAATTTTAGAAGAAAAAGCATTAAAAATACGTCGTAATGTTATGATTATTAAATTGTCGGTTAATGAGAGTGAAGTTGTAATTTAATAGAGTGTAGTCATAATATTACGAGAATAAGTCATAATTTTACGAAATAATGTTGTAATTTTACAAGACTTCATTTGACATTTTTAGGAGGTTAATTCATAATTTTACAATTAAAAAAGTTGTAAATTGACAAGAATCAAAAAAGTCTTAATTTTCTTCATTGGAAAGATGTAATTTTATGAGGAAAAAGTCTAAATTTTACAATAATAAAATTAATAAATAAATAAATAAATAAAATAAGCCGTTATTTAACGAAAATAATGTAATTCTACATGAAAAGAATTCAGAATTTTTATGATATAATTTTACCAGTATAAAGTTTGGATTTAACAAGAATTAAGTCATGATTTCACTACAACGAATTTCTGGTTTGTGAATAAAGCTTTAATTTAATGAGAAAAAAGTCATAATTTCTCAAGAAAAAACTCTTAATTTTAAAAGGAAAAAGCTGTAATTTCATGACCTTGTCCACCTTTGCTGACAAAACATTAATGCAAACCTAAAAGTCCATTACTTGTCCATAGTTTTACCATCCATGGAACTACCATGTAAACCTCTTCATGATTCGGAATCACATTGGTGTCATTATTATTTCATTGATTATTCACAAAACACCCGTCTTATTTTATGAACCACTCAAAGGGCTTTATAACACAAATGATCAGTCACCCCATCACGCGTACTGACATACAGTGGTAGCAGAGGCTACCATGCAAAGTGCCCTCTTTTTATCAGCAGTGATGACCACTGAAAAAAAGACTCACACACCAGTGGAGCAGCCATCGGGAACAATACCAGGATTTTGCTCAATGATACTTCTATCATGTAGTTTGTAGAGATCAGAGATCGAACAACCCATTTTGTATTAGGACTGCTCTACTCTTGAGTCACAGCGTCCCACGGGACTGTGCATGTTCAGTTTCACTCTTTGCACTATATTTTGCACATCTAACTTGATACATCAGACAAAAATCAAGATTTCGTACCATTAAAGGAACAGAGCACAGATTGTCCTCTTATTTACATGATATTTATGCAGGGCTGCCAAAACTCTGTATAATATACAATTCTATTTTCCCTTTGAGGAAAAACCAAGTCTTATAACTATTTTCCCAAAAAATGCTAATTGCAGTAGTAACAGTTGCTCCAAACAAATATGTTTAACTGCCTTAAAATCTATTGTGGAATCATTGCTCATGGCAGATTTTTCTTTATATTTTATATTTTTATATTTTTTTCAGATATTGGGTGTTGTTTTTTTTTCATATTTACACTTGGAAAAAGGAAAGATGATAGCTTTTACTCACTTTGGCATACCTGCAGACACTGCACCTTGGGCTTTTTTATGGCAATGTAGTCCAACTGGATATATTGCAAGCAGATACCCCTTTGCGCGATAAACACAACCTTTCAAAATAAGTTAATATTACTATTATAGATATTTTTTATACTAACATAAGCCTTATGAACTTGATAATGACGTTAACTTTTCATATGTTAAGAATATTTTACTGGTTGCTTTTTCATGAAAATGAAAAATTGAGTAGCTCCTTTTAATAGACTTGCAGCTTTATTTGAGTCAAAACTGAGTAGCTACTTCTTCTACCACTGCATCAGAATGCACAAGGTGGAATGGAATGCACAAGTATCTTAAGTGGCCTTTTCTGTAGCAGGTACCCACAGGTTCCGTTTATTGACTTTGTTTTACAGAACAGTGACATGATAATAATCTAAATTAAATCCTTGACTTTGCTTATTTTGAACAGTTTTAAGATGCTTTAGATCTGGGTTAGAAGCAATCTATAGGAACTGATTGAACTAATTAGCAGGGCAATATCTCATAGTTGTTTTAAAAAGCAGTGGTGCAGCAACCCCTTGTGGATATCCTCTGAACCTGTAGACTGGATTCCATAACAACTGTAGTAGTTGGTGGAAAAATTTTCAAGGTCAGTTGCCTCAGAAGAAACCTCCTGGGAAAATGTTTCACCACAAGTAAAATACCTGCATTCAAAACCTTATAAAAGTAACACTAAGAAGTATCAAAATAAAGTATGCATTGTACTATAGAGGTTATAGAGGCTATAGAGGTTATAACACATAGAGGTTATTTTACACCTCTATGTGTTTTGCTATTACGTTTTGAAGACTAGTACTGTTGCATTAGCCAAAAAGAACTGTGACGCATTCCTGACCCATTAAAAATAAAATTTTGCGGTATATAAAATAGAGCTAATGGACCAAATTAAATTAATTTCTGAGATTATTTTTTGGATTCCTCTCCTTGACAGAGAACTGCATTGTTACATTGAGCTTTAATGGTGATTTTATTTTTCCTAATTCGAAATTTGGTCAGCCTGTTGTGATTCAATCGAACATTTTTATGTGCAATTCCACATATCAAAATTATAACCAAAAAAAATATAAATATAACAACATTGCAAATTGTTCAAATCTCAGAATTCATTTGATGTAATACAGAACATGCTATTAAAGCAAAATTCATTCATTAACAAAAAAGTCTAACAAGTGGCATTAAAGGAGTTAAAAATCAAGGATGGAGTTTTATAAAACCATATTTGTTCAATTGTTTATTACACTGTGTCACAATGCTTTTTTTGTGGCTTAACGGAGAGGCCTGTGCTGCATTTTACTGTTAAAAAAGCCAAAGGTTGTGCTAGTTGTTACCGCGTTATATGCTGTTTAGTAGATGAATTATGAAAATCAAAATAGAATCTTTGTATCATTGCGGTCCTTTGAGAACCATTCATTCAATCGTTATCAACCACTTATTCTGTTCAGGCTGGAGCCTGTCCCAGCTGACATCAGCGGGAGGCGGGGTACATCCAGGACGGGTCGCCAGTTCATCACAGGGCCGGCACATAGAGACATACAACCACTCACACTTACGGACAATTTTAGTGTCACCAATTCATCTATCTTGCATGTTTTTGGACTGCTGGAGGAAGCCGGAGCTCTCGGAGAGAACCCACGCAGACACAGGGAGAACAGGCCAACTCCGCACAGAAAAGCGGGTACAGGTGGATTCGTACCCGGTACTTTCTGCTGCGATCATGTTTCTTTATTTTTTTGTAGTTGTCAAAAAATGTATTTAGTTTTTGAGGTAGGAGAATTTTCTCAAGCCATAAAGAATACACAACATGTATACATTAAATATAAACTCCTTGGGTTCGTTACAAATATTCAAATCAATAATACCTAATCTGATAAATTACTGTAACTACAGCTGTAAGAAAAATGTAGTGGAGGAGGAAGTGCAGTATTACCGTTTGAGATTTAACGGACAAGAAGTATATCACACAATGAAATTAGAAATAGTCAAGTCACTTACATGTCCAGTTCTTGAGTAAATATACTTTGTATTTGTCATGTACTGTAGGTCGTAATGAATACATGCACACATGATGGAATATGTCGGCACCGAAATACATTCAAAACAAAAATCTGTGAGTTTGATACTAGAACAAAACAGACAAAGTCATTTTACTCTGTTAAAAAGTCAGAATGTCGTTGATGACATAACCCAAACTCTAATTAGAACCTAAGGAATCTTATTTTTTCCATTTTAGAAAGAAATTAGGACTACAGATCCTGGTAAAAGCTTCCTCAGTAAGTTAGAATGGCTCGCACACTTGTCTTTAAAGTCTGGCTCCTACCTCAATGTTACAAAACTGAAACCTTTTCCAGAACAATCAAAAGACCAATTAGCCTACATTCAGTCAGTCTAGGACATGGACAAAAAGAGCAAACCTTTCAGAGTAAAGAGCAGACTTTTTTGGAAATCAGTGATAGCGTCTCTCTCTCTCCCTCTCTCCCCCCTTTCTTCTGTTTTCATAGCAGAGTGTTCAATCAATTCCAGGCAGTAATTAAGAAGGTAACAACACTGGGAGAAGTCACTTCAAATAGCCCAGATGAGCATATCACAAATTAACTTCAGCCTTTCTCAAAAAATGTTTTATTCCTTTGCATTATTTCTTTTTTTTTTGTTTTTGTTTTATATGAACAAATATCATATAAAAGTCACATACTATCATTCTATCATACTTACAAAAAAAAAGCCAGACACACTGGCTTATGTGACACAAAGCCCAGTGTGAAGTAAAGTTGCATAGATCCAAATCTTGATCCAGCCACTGCAGTGAAAAAAGGTCATTGCATCGACACAAGAAGTTGCTGGAAAAAATACAGCAAGCGAGGCACCCTTTCTGGACTCAGTAGAAGACAGGGAACCGAAGCTTTGTTTCCAATGTTAAAAACCTTGGAAATTATGTTTTTTACTATGTTTTTAACATTGGAAACTTTTAAACATTAGAAACAAAATACATGACAAAGAGAAACTGCTGTGAAAAACACAAATGTAAGAACGAAACGTTTTGTCAGCTCACTCATCCTTTATCCACACATTTCTTTTTAATTTGGTGAATTTTGTCATTTACTTTCAACTAACAGCAGGATGTCTGAGCAGTGTTAATGTACAGAGCTAGAGCTGGGCAATTAAAAAAAATTAAGTTAGTTAGTCTTCTTTGTCTCTGGTGGAACATGAGACATCAAAGATCTGGCTTCATGCCTCCTTGGGGGTAGGCCGTGATGCCAATGGTCAAGTCAACAAGTTCTGGAAATAATATCAAATGCTACTAACTTGGCTCCTGTCCTGGGCATGGACCATCCGCCTGGCATCATGACTGGATTTGATGAAAGCGTCCAGCAGATAGGACGTGCCAAAAAAAGGCAAAAGGTATTGCTTATTATCATGTGTTCTGTGTTGTACCAACAATCCCCCTAAATAAACTCCTCAAATTAAATACAAAGTTATGTCCACAGTATTTTTAGTAAAAACAAAAAGGGCTCCCCCTTGTGAGTAAAATATGTACTATTACAGTAAAACACAATGTATAATTGCAAAAAGAAAACCTTTTGAGAGTAAAAAATCCGATCAACGATTAGGAAGTTATGTCCGAAAACAATTTTCATCATAAAAAGCTCATCCTAGTGAGTAAAATATGATTTATACAAGATAGATATCCTGGACCTGATTCATATGCCCCAAATTTGGACTAGATGGGTCCAAAAGTTGAGAAATGACGGCCGAAATCTTTCAGAGCAAAAGCTCCTCTTAGTGTCAGAACTATACAACTGATCTTTCCCAAAATCATTCTAGTTTTTCTGGAACTAAGGTCCTGAGGTTAACCCACCAAGGTTAATCAAGTATGCAAATATGCAGGCCCTAAAACTTCCCTATGTACATTTTACTTTTAATTTTTACCAGTTACAAAGTTGAGTACATAGTGTCTGCTCCACTCTGATGCTGAACTTAATGGAGAAGACAGACATAGTCAGCATCTAGAGGTAAATAGTGGAGCATTTAGCAGCAGAAGAGCCTTCCAAATTTCCCACAGGAATGTAATGAAGCTGCTGACATTTACTAGATATTTAAGTGATTGATAACTTTCAAAGGAGGCACACAACAAATGCTCCCAACGTGTCAAAATATAAATAAATCAGATATTGCTACCTTCCTTATTATTTTAGGAAAGTGACTGAAATATTCCACATATTTAGGATGATACTTTCCCCGATTTGATTCTAACCCAATATTTGGCTCTCTTGAGACATTTCTTGTTGATGAGTATTTATTTACGAGATACTAACATATCAGAATAAGGTTAAATTAATAAACTGTATGTGCATGTAAGTATAACCATCTTCAGCAGAAAGGTATGCTCTTGTATTATTTTACCATGAGTTGAGCCCCTCTTTCTGTAAGGATAATGTCAGATGAAAATTTTTCTTTTTTAATACTTATTGGACATCTTAATTTTAAAACATTTTACAGTACTACGCATCATGCGGTTCTAATGTATGAAGCACAAGATTTAGCCCTGAAAAAAGGCCGGATACATTATCTCGACGACAATTTTTCCTCAAGGATACACTGCTCTTCTGCATCTCAGCCATTTCCTCCAGAAAAATCCTGGATTTTTGCTCAAACCTGTTTTAATTTGCCACGTTTGCATATCTGAGGTACTATGATATGACAGCAGCTAATCTAAGGGATCAGCAGCCTGGGTTGGCTGATGAGCTACACAGCCATGCATAAGTATGAACTAGACCTATGGAGTCGTCCTCGAAAGCAAGATTATAGCCCTGAAAAGTCCCTAATCCCTTGCATTGTAAAAGCAATCTCTCTGATTGAACTCCTTAAATTACATTTAAACAAAAACATCAAAGTTAAAATACAGGAATAAAGGTCATGCAAATATAAAGAAAAAGGAAAGAGTCCGATCCAATGGCATATATATATATATATATATATATATATATATATATATGTTTTGGGTTTCAGACACAACACAGTTTCACAGGGATTTGTTGTAAAGTCCTGCTGCAGTCGGGACAAAGGACCTGCTGTTGAGTTCTGTTTTACACTGTGGGTGTCCCAGTCTGCCGCTGAAGGAGCTACTCAGAGCTCCCACATTCTCATGTAGGAGGTCAGAGGTGTTGTCCAGGATGGATGAGAGCTTGGTCAACATCCTACTCTCACCGTCCAGGGGACGGTCCAGGACAGAGCTGGACCTCCTGTCCAGCATGTTGAGTCTCTTCCTGTTCCTCGCTGTGCTTTTGGGCAGAGCACGCACCCCTGTGGTGTTCCCACAGGGGACCTGTCCGTGCTGGCAGGCCGCCACATCAGACAAACAGTTCTTCAGCCTGACATACTGTGGTCGTCAGTGAGGTATTTGGTAGTCCATGCAGGCAGGTGGCGGTCAACACCTGCCTCTTCCAGCTTCCCTCTCAGCCGTGGAGGCTGGATCGTGTTGAAAGCACTGGGGAAGGCAAAAAACATGACCCTCAGTGTTTCCAGCGTTCTCCAGATGAGAGAGGGATCTCTACAGCTGGCAAATGACCGCATCATCCACCCCGATGCCTGGCCGATAGGCAAACTTGAGTGGATCCTGGTGGGAGCTCAACAGAGTGGTTAACAAGATATCACTTTGGCCGATGGATGGATAAGAAATTGTCTGAAAGCCAGTAGTGTTTGTGAAAAAGTTCCCCCCAGTGATTAAAATATGAATTATTAACATAATACGCAATTAACAACAAAATAGATCTCCTTGAGTCGATTTATATGAACCAACTTTGGACAAAATTAGACCAACAGTTGAGAAATTATGCCCCGACAACATTAGAAATGTACAAGCGACCATTCCCAAGGTCAATCCAGTTCTTCCTTGCTCCAATGTCTATGTGGGATAAAATTTGAATACGATCCATGAAATAGTTTTTCAGTTATCCCATTAACAAGGACAGGTGTCATTGTTAATGGGATAATCAATGTTATTCCACTCACCTGTTAGTGTATATTGCACTGTTAAAAGCAAAGCAATATAATAAATCGTTTTGGAATGTATATCATGTTGCTAGTTTCTTGCCATCACACAGCACTATGGCTGACAATATTGTTTCACTTATCTCATCCCCAGAACATTTTTCCCATCCAACTTCACAATAAAAGCCATTTAATTTAATTTGTTGGAGGCCTGTCTTCGGACATCTGGCCATCTCTCAGGCTGCTGAATCAAGAGTGATGATTGTCTTTTTAGTGTGGAGCCAGCAAGGTCAGAAAATTGAGCATTAAATGTTCAACTTACAGCAATTCCAAAAGTTTCAGTCTTAGGCCACAAGCTATGGCCTTCTTTATTTCCTTCTCTCGGAAGGCCATTGACTCTCACTCCCGCTGAGCCTGGCAGAATACCCTGCACATAAAAGAAGAGAAAATTGAAATAAAACCTAAGCCCCATGCTGCTAAAGGAGATGGACTGTGTCTTGATTGTCAAGCAGACACGGCAGAATGTTTGAAATTGCCTCATGAAAGGATCAAAATTCCATTGCCTCTCCTCTCTCTCACTGACGGACAAGCTGGAGACGGTGTTTTGTTGTTGTGATATGATTGTGTAGCCTGTTGTGGCCATTAGAGCGGACAGGTTCTACAGCATGTAATACTGCATCTATTCAAAAATATTTCAAACAGATTTTTGACACCAGACGAAATGCAGATAAACCTCAATAACAAAGCTAACGGTCAGTTAGGGTTAAACTGCCATGACACAATGATTAATTGAAACTGCGGTCAAAAACATTCAAAAAAGTATAATAAAATATCCAAGGTATATGAAGTAACCAGTTTGTTTACTTAAATAAACGTGAGTTCTAAGATTACACTGTAAAAGTAATCCACTAAAAGTAAAAGCACTTCATTCAAAACCTCACTGAAGCAAAAGTTTGTAATAATTATCAGCAAAATATACAAGAAGTCTCAAAATGAAAGTGCTCAAGATCTTAAAAATAAAATATGGATGTAGTTTGTTTATGGTACGGTGGCCTACAGGTGCAAACGCCATGCAACTATCAAGTTGACACAAAATGCACTCCAAACATCAATTTGACAATATCCACATGCTGCAAATAAAGAAAAACATCTTCATCAATTTCACAACACACTCACGCTGCAAAAGCCACAACACTACACATTAAGAAAAACGTACTTGCAGAAGAAAACTCTTCATCAGCCATTTTAGAAACTTTTGTTTATTACATCCTGACCGTTGTGTACACGTTGGTGGTTAAGGGTTTTCTTCAGAAAGTATGATACACTTTGTTTTCTGTAGCTTTGGGTACTGGGCATGTTAGGGTCAATATTAACTTTATTTGTTATTTTTGCAATGTTGATTAAAGTTTTAAAGTCATTGACAGTCCTTAGACATGAAGGACAGCAGCTCCACTTTGAGCTCCCTATAGTTGTCAGAGATCCTCTCTTAATCTGTAAGCCTGATTCCAGCCACCCTAAGAAGGAAGCTCTTTTCAGCTATGCCTACTTGTATCCTGGACCTCATTCTTTCAATATATACCCACAGTTCCTGACCATAGCTTTGCCTTAGGATTCAGCTCTCTTTTCACAACAACAGACTAATACAACACCATCATCATTGCTGGTGATGCACCAAACCGCCTGTCCATTTCACAGTTTATTTTCTATCATTTGAGAACAAGCAACCAAGATACTTAACCCTAATGTTTTTTTCATTTCATCATAAACAATTTTGTGTTCCCGTTCAAAAATTACTGTTCCATTAAAACATATCATAAAAACTGTAATAATACATATATTATTACTACTTGTTGTGTTAGATTTTTTTTTTTTATCAACTTAAGTTCTTGTCAACATTACAAGTTTTGAACTTCTATTTGTTTTTTATGGCATGTATGCCTCATTGATCTGAGCGTATACATCTTGAGTTTGAGTTCTGAAAAACATAATTGCTGGATTATATTGATTGTAACAAATAATCAGATGAAACATAGTATACTGTTTATCACAGATTAGTTTGGGTCAAAGCTTCCAAGGAAATCCTTTTTGAAACCATTTAAAAAATTTTCACAGTCACATAAAGTAACACCTGTTTGTAGTGGGTTATCTACGTTTTACCTCGGAAATAATTGAAGAAATTATGAAACCTGGAATTAATCAATTGTTAATTTCATTAAACTTAAAATTCTCGCATCTGAAAGTCATGAACTCTTTTGCAAAGTACCCTAATTTCTCTTCAAGAAGGAAAGACAGGACACCTGTTATGCTTAAATATGAATATGTTTATTCAGCTACACACTAAACAAAACAGGATAAATATGGATAACTGATAATGCAGTGGATAAACTGGTTAATGTATATACAGATGTGTGTGTGTGTGTGTGTGTGTGTGTGTCGACTGTTGGTTCAAAAACTGGGAGTTTGAGAAATAGGTAATGATGATAGAGAGGGATTATTGACTGTTTTCAATTCTCTTGAACTTAATCGTTGATAAATGCACAATAAAATTGAATGCAACTTAGATTTTATGCATCAACCCCAGATCATGAATGAGCGTGATAGAACGATCCTACTTTGTGCTGGTCACAATCACGTCCGTGGATCGGGTGCAGCAGTCGATCAGGCAGTCTCCTCTCTCTGGTAGAACGGCAACTTCACAAGGTCTTGTGAAGGCTCCTCTTGTGAAGGACCCTCTCGTTGCTGCCGTGTGGAGACTGCTGGTTGCTGTGCACACAAGTCCGGCTGAACAAGAGATGGACCTGGCACCGATCGTCCTTGTTGCAGGATGCAAAAACGGGAGCAGGGACTTTACTCCACCGTGCAAACTGATTTCCAGGGAGAGTCGCATGCCTCACGAAAACTCCTGAGGGAAATTGACCGTTGCGGGCTAACAGTCTTAAAAAGTAAAGGGATTACAAATTGACTCCTAGGAGCAGGTTCAAACAAAAGTAAAAGGTTTGCGTGCCGTTACTGAGCCGAATGTTCTGAGGCTCAATAAACCATCAGTTCAGAATACGAAGTATAACTGAATGAAACCAAAAAATTAACAAAAGACGAAAAGCAAACGACTTGAAAGAAAAGGCAAAATTGAATAAAGAAGTGACAATATAGGTAGGAGAAGAAGGGAAAAAGCGAAGAGGAAAAATCGAAGAGAGCAAAGAAAAACTAAGAGGCGAAGAGGAACGAAGAGTATAGACACAGGGCGCCATACCCTTTTTATACCCGTCCGGGTGTCCCAGTAAGTTATTTGCTTGAAGGGATGAGCAGAGAGTCAGGTTGGGTGGACAGGGGCAGAGATTAAAATTTACAGGCCTTATAGTAACACATTAGACTAGTCACATAACTTTCTCCCACCATGGCCAAAGAGTGATCAAACTCATTAAGGATATATATATATATATATATATATATATATATATATATATATATATATATTTGTATATGAGTACCATATATTCTATATAATTTGTTCATGCAAAACAGTAATCAAGATATAAACAAGTCTAGCTTAACTACAATGACATCTGCGTTAATAAGGCATATCTATCAGACTTGCAGCAGACAGGATCAGTACATGTGGAACAATCAAAGATTGAAAAGTAAGTAACTTTGTTTAGAAGTTTTAAATCCCTAAAAACTTTTCCTGTCTGATGAAACTGTGTTTTGGTTTCAAATCCACATTTATGGATTTTCTCCCAGCTATTGCTTGGTTACACTGACTTGTGTGCTGCTTTTGTATTATGGACAGCCAGAGCACAATAGCCGCTGTGGACGAGAGGTTAGCCAAAGTCCTCCCCTAACTTTTTCAATGGAAAATATATAAATAAGTCTGAATGTTATAATATCCTCCTTTAGGCAAAGCTCCAGTATACAAAAAATCCAAATAGAAAAGAGGGTTCCATGCTTTAGAAATGTCACAGATTAGTATGAGCAGGGAGGATGTGGAGACCTCAAGGGCATCGAATTGATGCAGCTGCAGCTGCATCAATTTTGTACGTGAGATCCTGTCTGTGCAGGAACTGTATCAGCATTTGTAGAGATATGCATTTATTTATTGCTTGGATGATGTTATAATTTGTCACAAATTTCAACTTTTCATGTACATCAATGCCTGACAGTAAAGGAGTTATGTTGGCAGGCCTTTTGGTGTTCAGCAATGGGATAAAAATGAAGCTTGAAAATTAAAATGAATTCAGAGGGAGAGAAATTCATGCAACACTTCTCAGGGATGGATGCATTAAAACGTACTGTGTTTTAGCAGCTGCAGTGCAGAAAAGCTGGCAGAATAAGAAATAAACCAGACACGGGCAGAGCAGATGCTCCTGTGACACCAAAATACTCTTTCTGTAGTGCAGCAGCGGAGCAGTAACCATCTGGATGGGGTTTACCTTAGCTTTTCTTCTTTCTTGTTGGTGAGGGGATGAACAGGGTTAGAGCGACGTGCAGGGAGTCATATATTTCAAACCTACCCAGATATGGTATCAGCTCTCAGGGTTTTAATTGTCCAGCTGGGGTCACTGTTGTAATGTTTAATACCTTTGCCGGTGTCTAGTGAGCTATCACAATAAGAATGGAGAGGAGGGGGCTAAATTTCAGGGTTCAGTCCTTGTTTGCAAAATTGACAAACACGTGTGTGGGTTCGTGTGTGGGCGGGATTGTTTTTCCACAAGAGAAGACACAAAGTCATGTTAAACGGTAACATAACTAAATATTGTTTAAGCTCCAATCACACTGCTCACAAGCTCATGTGAATTGTGCGGTATTGAAATGTATGGAGTAACAAAATATAACTAATCTAGAATCAGAGATAGACAGCTCAACAGTAAAGGTTTGAGTCCTGCAGACTTAGGGTGACACTTCAGCATTGCTGTGGGTTCAGATCCATCCTGAGGATTTCACATGTCTTGTGTCAGTCTTTTGTTATTTTAAATAAAATTAGTAGAAATGTATTTATCACCCCTGAAAAAACACAACAAACAACAAAACATATTAACCTAATTAAATCTTGGAAAAAGTACGGATGAATTATTATTTGAAGCGTGAACAGGATCTCTTCTTGTTAATTTGACTAAAGAGTGACTTAGTACATGTTGATGACCTAAACAAATCTGATCTGAAGCACAGCACATAAGCCATTACATTCAACCTTTTTTTACCAGTAATGTATTCAAAAATTATTCGATTTTATATGTATTTATGTTGATGTCAAAATATGTCAAAATAATGGATTTTAATTCTACATAGCCACGTTGAAAATTTAACATCACAATCCGATTTAAACACACATTCATGCATTTGTATGTATTCATTTCATTTATCATTCTATAATTTATTTGAATTATAATTTTTTTATAATTTGTTCAATTTAACTTTCCCCTCAATTTTTTTGACTGGCTTTGGATAATAAAGAACTTAAACTATGTTTATCGTCATGGAACTGAATGAAGAGAAAATAAGCCAGACTAACTGGATAAAGCCTGGCTTAGTGGGCAGTTTAGCTTTGTGGAACAGAGCTCTGGTACACAGTGGACAGTACCTGCTCTGTCTCTTTCAACAGTTATGTTTAATAATGAACCCCTACCACCATCATGCCCTCCCTTTCTCCTTTCCTTGACCCTCCTGACTTCCCGTGTTGTAGATCTTTCCACCAACCTCTGACTATATTATACTGTTATATTATACTGAGGTTATACCGACTATAACCTCAAATGACATATGCAGTATATCGTAGAAAATGGCCTTTGCATATCCGTCGATGGTAGTGACCACTTGTCTCTTTAATTGGCAAAGCTTGGATTGATATTAACAGAGAGAACTAATCAAAGGCTGGCCCATGTTGTGTTGTCCCACAAAATACCTACTGTTGCGCACGTCTCTGAAACGGTTAATGCTGGTTCTAATAGAAAGCGGTCAGGACACATCTCAGCATGTTGTGTATGGGTCCACTGCCAATAGCACCTTTAATGGGAACGTTCTGCATCAGAACTGGACCAGGGAGGTTCACCTCATTGCTACATGCAGCCGGTCCTTATACTGCCTCGGTGGTTTAATAGCACATGATTGTTGAAATGATTTATGTCGATTCCCAAAAGACATATAACCAGCATCAGCGATTGGCAAACCAAAATCATCATGAGGTTAACACTGTGAAACGGTCACAGTTTGGCAAGATCTTCGCCCAACCCAAACCTTTTCTTTTGCTGTGCTACTGCTCTTATACTATTACCTGCCTTCCCCCTTCCTAATTATTTAAGCCCCCAAAGGTCCAGACCAAATAATACATATAATAAATATAATGTGATGGTTGTATGATGTCTTCATTGCGGTTCAGACTGAGCATTCAAATTAATATAAAAAATGTTCCCCAGCTTTGCGAAAACAAATATTCTGATCCTTGACAGGATTTTTTTAAAGGTGCAGTGAGTTTAATTAAGTGGCATCTAGTTGACAAGTTCCAGATTGCTTATATTACTTGTTTTACAACTCAGCTCACTCGTCTTTATCGAAGATCATACATTGGCTATCCTGTCAAGTGATTTGGTTCCTTTAGACAGACATTATACTTATTTATTCACTTTGCAAAACTAGATGACAAAACTAAGAGGCAAGATAACAAATATTATTTGTTCCATTTTGTGTCATGAGACTTTAAAGAGGTAAACAGATGAGATTTCACTGCCGTGTAAGTCTGGTTGGGTACGGTGCCAGTGCAAAGCTCACAGCCATTGCTGCGGACCACCTTTACCCTGACCCTTTCTAAGCCGACCTGGAGCCTACTACTACTTGTCATGACTTTGTGTTTATGTGGTATTATTTTATTGTGAAGCTTCCTCATTTTGGTCTGCGTTCTTTTTCCTACTCTGTCTGTCATGTGATTCTGTTTTCCTCTTGTGTGATTGTTCATTATGTTCACCCATGTTTCCCTTATAGCTGTGTCCCATTGTCTTGTTAAATCAGTGTATATAGTCTTTCCTCACCTTTCCTTCCTTCGCCAGTTCGTTGTTTGATGTTCCCCCGTGTCATTACGCGTCCCAGCCTTTTCCCAGTATTTTTTCGAAGTAAGTGTTTCATAGTGTTTTTGTTATTCTTGTTTGCTCCACTGCTTTTTCATCCTGCCTTTTTTTTGATCAAATTAAATATTTTAGCTGTTCCTGCGCTGCCCCGCTGTCTTATGTCTGCACCTGGGTCCAAGCCTCTACTAACTACTAACGGCTCCACAAGTCGGGTTTTCATGTTTAGTACGGTAGTAAGGTTTCAAACTTTGTTGATTTTTGTTCTAAATAGTGAGTTATAGTGTAATTAAACTTCATTAATGAAAATAACACATTATGTTTTTGCTGTGGGAAACTTAAGCATCCAATAACCACCTTGTAGGTACAAAACGGTCCTTAATTCTCTTGTCTAAAATGGTAATAAGTTGTGTAGCAATAGTTTAACAGGAAGAAGTAGAATTGACTGAAACTGAAAGGTAAGATCTCATCGTCATGGCAACCCTTTCTGCAGAACAAGCCTTGCGACAACATATTTTCCTTGCTCTCCAGGGAGTCGGGTAAACTGTGAATATAATAATGTGATAATGCATCTGAGAAATGTAGGAGGTGTGATGTCATGGTGTGTTCTGTAGGTTCTCTTGGTTGCCCTTATAAAAATGTGTTTCTTCAATTTTTTATTGCTCAGATTGAAAACTCAGTTAAGATAAGATATGATGAACCTTTATGTATGCCTAAGGAGAAAAGGGAGGGAGACTGAGAGAGGATATCATTTATGCTAATCCACTTTCTTTCGCTTCTCCAGGGTCAGGCCACGGCGGCAGGAGGGATCCCAGGTTGGTCATATCAATAATAGTGATATAACATTTAGCATACTAGTTTATAAATACTATACAATAATAACAATAATTGTAATCCTCATCATGATCATCTTGTAATCAGTGGACATTGAGCAGGTCCACAGCAGCAGATACAGTCACCAATCATATGACCATGCAGGGTGAAAAAGCACAAAGACTCCAGGGACGAAGTCAAGCCAGTAACATGCATAATCCAGTGACATGAATTAAAGTGAGAGGGTTGTATGAAGACGGACAGTGAGAGAGGAAGAGAGAAAAGCTCAGTGCCTCATGGGAGATCTCTTAGCAGTCTAAACCTATAGCAGCATAGCTGAGAGCTAGCTTGGGCCAGCCTTAATTATAAGCTTTATCATGAAGGAAGGTTTTGCGCCTACTCTTAAATGTAGAGAGGGTTTCTGCCCCTCGAACCTAAGAACCGGAGATGGTTCCACAGGAGAGGAGCCTGATAGCTGAACGCTCTGGCTCCCATTCTACTTCTGGAGAAGCTAGGGACTAGAAATAACCAAGCCTGCTGGGAGCGCAGTGTTCTGGTTGGACAATATGGAACTATGAGCTCCTTCTGATAAGTTGGTGCCTGACCGTTAAAGGCTTTGTCTGTGAGCAGAAGGATTTTGAATTCGATTCTAGATTTTAACAGGAGCCAATGAAGGGAAGCTAGTACAGGGGAATTTGTTCTCTTGACCTGGTTCTGGTCAGCACCCGTGCAGCAGCGTTTTGTATCAGCTGGAGGGGCTTCAGAGACTTATTGGGACTGCCTGCTAGTAGGGCATTATAGTATTTCAGCCTGGAAGTAACAAATGCATGAACTAACTTTTCGGCATCTTTTTGTGCAGAAATGTGACCACAATATATTTTATTAAAAAAAAATAGTAAAATATGATATATACATTATAGAGCTCCTTGTGTTAATTCATAAGTACCACATTTGGACTAAATCTGGTATAGATGGTTAAAAAATTATGTAAACGAAACAGTGTTTTTTTGGAGAAAAAAAGTTCCTCCAAGTGAGTAAAATATTAACATTAGAGTAAAACACAATCTATACAAGATAGACCAACTGGAGTAGATTCAGGTGCATAAAATCTGGACTAAATCGGATCAATGGTTGAGAAATGATGGCCCATAAACTTTTGGAGATAAAGCTCCCACTAGCACTGGAAATATAGAACTAACCTTTCTAAAAATCACGCAAATTCTTCCTTGCACTAAGGTGTAGGTGGAAAATTAAAAAATGATCCCTGAAATAGTTTTTGAGTAATTGCGTTAACACAAGCAGCTGCCATATGACAATCCCACAATATCCCTCACTTTTCAGGGATTTAAATACTTCCTGTGGCATTTAGTGATACTCTTGGTGGCTCTGCAAGACTCCAAAGTTTTCGTTCCAGAACAGTTCAGATTTTAATTATTTCAGCTCTTAGTATCACTCTGAGGACTGTAAAAAGCTATCATCAATGGAACTGCAGAACTACGATTCACCATGGCAACCAGTGAATAAATAAGTTGTCCTAGCGCACTCCAATTGATTATGAGCAAATATCCAGTAAAAGGAATAACTTCAGCGGCATAAAGCGAGAGAATTGGTAGGGAGAAAAAATTTAGCTCCCCGAGAGGATGCATAAGTTTGTATGTAACTATTAGTTTGATTGAGCTTTATTTTAGTACAATTAGTAAAAAGGCAGTGGGATGATATTTAACAGAAATGTATTTCCATTTATTCGCACTCAATTAATTACTCAATGGGCACAAAGTGGATTGCAAGAATACAATCTGATAGGCTTATGATTGTACATAATTTTAGAGTCAATCATACTTGACACATTGAACAAAGTCAATATTCAGTGGTTATGTCAGTAGCTTTACTTCCAACAAGGCTGTTTTTTGATGAGGTACAAGAGCTAGCCTCGAGCCAGAACACTGGACCACTGGCCAGAGGCATCCCTGGAGGAAGCTCATTGAAGCCATGCCCCACAACACAAAAGTGTAAGTCCGTATATATATATATTTAACCTCTCCCAACAGACATTGATGGTGTTCTCTGTCTAATTGAGCCTCCTGCCACAATTTTCCCTCCTCCTGTTAGCATTCAATACTCCAGTGATTTGACCAAATATAGCAAAATACACCCTCAATGATGAAGTGATACATGTATATCTTTATACATATTAATTAATATGTATATTAATATTAATATATATATCTTAATATTAACTGTTTATAGTTTATCCAAAATAATTTTGTTTATGGTCTTTTGAATGATTTTATCTACAAAAATATACATGGATGAGAATAATGGCCCGAAACCTCTTCTAATTCTATTAAAGTAGAGCATGGCTGGTCACCAGAAAGAGAGTTCTTAAACTTTCACAGAGGAAATAAACAAAGTAAGATGTTCAGCACCCGCGACCCAGTAGAATTTAATGTCATTCTGTTTTCCCAGTTGACAGTAAAGAGGTCGCACAGAGCGTACCTAATAAATAGTATAATAGGATAAGAAAGATATCTTGAAACTGTACCGCTTGAATACCAGCTACACGTAGGTGCATGGTGAAGTGTGTTAATAATTGGAATAATTAAAAAATATATATATAGTTATAAAATTTGAGTGTGTAACAGAGGAACAAGGGGATAGTTGGTATGGTGACAGACTGAGCCGGGCCACTTATCTTAAACATTTATGATTATTTGGGCGGCATCACATACAATCAGTTCAGAGAATCCAACATCAGTTACAAGATATGAGTAAAACATATAGAAACAGACACACAGACTCCAATATGTGTGTCTGTTTGTATGTACCTGGTCATGAATGGAGTGGAAATATCTCCTATTCACAAAGTTGTGATAGAGGTGTGTGTTCCAGCACATGAGGAGATAAATGAAATCCAAATAAATGAAATCCCAGTCTGCGGTTTCAACAAAATATTATTAAAAGAATAGAATTATATATTACATTACATAAGAAGATAAAATCATGGTTTTCCGGTAAAAAATGTCTTCATCTGACACCTGTAGAACTTCTCTTTGATTGATCCTGAGAGGTTGTTGCCCATGCAGGGAATTCGACAAAGCTGTCTAGCTGGCATTTAAGTGAGATTCTTTCCTTACAGCTCTGCATACTGGCGCTTGGCCTGTGTGTTCTGCATCTCTGATGGTGGAAAGGAAGACAGAGAGTAATGCAAAGACTTTTCACGGCTGTTGGAGACGTGCGGACTGAGAACATTTTTCAGATAACTGATGGAATTTGGGGGGAAATGGAATCATTCAACCTAGCATTCATCAGGGAATTTAAGCACCTGCAATCTCGGCCTCACAATCTTCTTCCAACCTGTCATAATGTCACCCTAAATATTAAGAGGACAAACGAGAAAAGGACACCCAAAATTCTGACAGCTCTGCTTACGGCTCAGCAGGAGGGAGGCTCAAGGAGAAACTCAAGGTTCGTTGAAGAAAACCTGCCAGCAGGTAGACTAGCTTCACACGTTTCTTCCTCTGCACCCTGAATTTGAAAAATTTTTCAGCAAAATTAAGAATTTGGGAAAAATACTAATTAGCCTCTGGCTACTACAACATTTGGCATATAGCAACCTGCAAAGCCAAGCAGGATGTTCTGAGATTTATCAGTAGGCCTCACCATATTCATCTAGCAGCACTTTGCAGTGGTATGGAACAATTTTGTATAAAGCACTCTCCACTATTGCAAAATTGCAGGTTTACCTTTGTTGGAGACTGCAAGGCATGGTAGAAATGCAATCACCCCTGCACACGCACACATACACACACACGCACTCAGACATCTTTGCATTCAGAAACACACTATTTTCACCATATCATTACTGTGCAGTCCCATGCACCTTTCATCTTCCCTCTCCTCAGAGTCATTGGGAGCAAAATTTGATTTCCGCCCCATAACTCTCTCCATAATATGATATCACCAGCACTAAATTGCCAAGATAACCTTTTATCAGAGTAGAGGTGAAAGCCTTGAATCGTTGAGCATTTATTCCTCTGCTGGGCAAGAAAAACAAGGAGGAGAGGTAATACATATTTCCCCTTGGGCAAAGCCACAGACACCTCAGCACTGTCACTGGTTTGACACCAGGTGCGAAAGAAATGTTTAGAGGAAATGGAGGACAGTAAATAACAAAAATCCATCTGCTAGGTGCCTTTCACTGGACTTTTGTGTGTGTTGCGCGAACGGCAAATTAGACTCTTTCAAGAAATCTTTTTTTTTTTAATTCATTCTATTTGAAGTATCATAGTGCCAGGCCTCTTGGGGCTCGCTGCAATATTGTCTCGGTACATCTCTGAATGTACCCAAAGAATTTGTTTTGTTCCCTATGAATTATTCCTCAGTTGGAAGCTAAAAAACAATGACTCTATCTATTACTGTAAATTCTCTCTTATCACACATAACTCACTATTTTCGGATATGAAAGAAGGATTTCAAAACACTAGTCTTGTGTTGAAGCATGTATTCTCTTTGTCAGACCCCAGGTCGAGTACAACAAAAAACTAAGTAGGGAACCTGAGTAGGAAACATAAGCTTGAAGCACAAGCTCATACACAGATCATCCAATCGACCAACATGTAATTTTACAAAGCAGGAATGTCCCAAACAGAGGGAGAGGTCACATATGACTTTTGCCCAGTATAGAGGAGTTTGCACTCGGCACTGGTACTGACCCAGACCTTATCATGTAGGGTCTCAGTGTCAGTCACATATGCAAATGGGAAGTTTTCCATGACAGCCACGGATGCTGATGGGAAGGTTTTCCGTGTTATCTCCAGACACTAAAGGTTAGGCGTTCCATGTCATGTTAGTAACCAGTTTATCTGGGTTAAACATTGTTTTCTAAAAGAGTGTCTTCCTCCAAATGATTGGGAGGTAGGACACGGCATGGAATCTGCCAAATTTTCATTTATCATAAGCCCAGTTTTAGTGCCATTTTCGTCCGAGGAACATATCGCATGACGTAAAACAAGACGGATGGAGGAGTAAAATGAATCCCATCTGGACTGTTTCTGTCACATTTGCAGTCAGTAAACTCTGTAAAGATAAACAATGTATTTCACTACTGGCCAAACATCAGCACACTAAGTGACCACTAACAACATTTACAGTCCAATGCAAAGTAACAGACCTGATGAATCTCAAGTTAAAAAAAAGACACCGATCATCATTTTTAGTTTAATTTTCTACCACTTATCAGGTTATGGAGGTAGCAGGCTAGGAAGGATATTCCTTCCCTCATCGCTATCACCAGCAACACTCTACAGCTCTTCCTGGGGGATCCTAAGGTGTTCCCAGATCAAATGATAAATGAAGTCCCTCCAGATGGTTTTGGTTTTTCTACCCCTTGGTCTCCTCCCATTTGTGCGTCTCTGGGAAACCTCCAAAGGGAGGCGTCCGGGAGGCATCGTAACCAGATGCTCGAACTACGTCAACTGGCTCCTTTTGATGCAGTGGAGCATCGAGTCCACTCCAATCTCCCTGTAGTTGGTAAAGCTCTGCGACTTATTTCTAAAGCTGATCCCAGCCCCCCCTACTATGGAAGCTTATTCAAGCGTCTCGTATCATTGACCTATTTCGTTCAGCCACCATCAAGAGCTAATAACCGTAGATGAGGGATGGCATGTTGTTCGACAAGTAAATTGAGTACTTTGCCTTCCGACTGAGGACCGATACAGCAGCTGCATTACTGCTGATGCAGCACCAAACCACCTGTCCATCTCATGACCCCCTTTTTCCATCACTCGAAAGTCACCGATGAGCTACAATATTATTACCAGAGGCTGATTTGAGTACAATGAACACTGATAAGCAAAAGCATAAAAATTTGTTACTGTTAACCATGATGTGGCCGATTTTTTTATACACCCATTGAAAACCTGATGTTCGATTCATTAATGTCTTTACTAGACTCATTTATGCTCATGGTGCCATTGAAATTGATGAAGCAGTCCAGATTTTCTACTTAATCACTCATGATCTCTAGTAGATTATAATGTTCATGAGTGAATAATTCAAACAGATGGGGGATCATGCTCAGCGAAAGTGAGGCGTCACTGCAAGATTCTCCCAGGACTCTTTAATGGACGTTTCTCCATTGCTGAGCCATAGTTACACTTTTAGTTGCATTAACACTGCTCACATTCTAAATGGGGTTGAAAAGAAGGCCAGCCTCAATGGAGCACAAGAGACCAGCACTCAGCTTACAGCTCTCGGTCCCTCATGTACATTCTCTTTTCTAAGTCTCCTACCAGCCTTATTTTGCCAAATCACTCAAATCATCATCACATTAATGTTTCTGTCTGCTGGGATTTGAAAAGTAAAAAATATTTTTGAACACTTTTGAGAATTTCCATGGGGCTTATTACAGAATATAAATAAAAAAGATTTTAAATGTGTCTAATTGCATGGCAAAAGGAAATTACTTTTACACTAAAAAAGATTTAGGTGCTTCAAAGCAGTTTCTTTTGGCTGAGAGATTGTGTTAGTACCTGAGGTAATGAGCAATTAGATTATTAGTGATCGCAGAAAATTAGAAAACAGAATCCCGTATTGAGGGATTGGGGCTGGTGTGGAGTTAATCGGATGATAGAGGAACTGGGTGATTTATTATCCTCTGTTTTTGTTCTGTGAGAAGACTGCATCTTCTGAAGACTGCAGCACATCGTCAGTGAATCAGTGAATTCAGATAGTGTGTATTTTTTCACACTTTTTCACAGCCTTATGCTAAAATTCTTTAAATAATTTTTCCCCCATATCAGTCTACACACCATACCCCATGAGAATAAAGCGGAAACAATTTAAAAAAAAAAAAAAAAGATCAACTGAAATATCACATTAATATAACTATTCAAACCGCTTCAATCTGGTAGGACCTGTCAATCTTTGCACTCCTGGATTTGGGGATTTCTGCGGTCCTTCTCTGCAGATAATTTCGGGCTCCGTCAGGTTGGATGGGAACCATCAATGGACAGCCAGTTTCAGGTCCCTACTTTAGAAGTTTGAATGGGTCAAATCTAGGTCACAGAGTTTTCCAAATTTCTCCCATCCCTACATAGAATCTCTGAAGCTCAGTCCGACTGACCATTGGGTTCTTGATCTCCTCTCTTACCTGTCCCTTCTTCCCGGATTGCTCAATTGGATTGGATGGCCAAGAAGTATCCTGGCTGTTCCAAACTTCTATTAAAGGATGTTAGCGTAACGCTGCAACATAACAAAATGTGAGAAAAGTAAAGGGGTCGGAATGCTTTCGGAATCCATTGTATCTCAATTTGGGCAGTATTGGGAAATATTGAGCAAAGTACATTGCTTCCACTTTGTCAAGCAACCCAACACATAGCAATTATGAAAATGTGTTTTTATTATGAAAATGTCATGACTTCATTGATATAATTGAAATATAAGTTTGTGTGCCAGCAGTATTCATTTTGACACGGTAACCCTTAGAACAAGCTACTATGTCTGAGCTGCTGTATCTTTATTGAGAGCTGAATGTCAGTGAAATTAATTATTTTAACAGGAACTATATCTTCTTCTGAATCAACATGTGTACAGGAAAATACAAGTTCATCTTTAGCCTAGTGCACCCTAGATCACATCAGTTCTCTATTGGGGTCAAATGAGTATAAATAGGTGCCTCATGCGTGCTCTGCTTTTTAAAGCCTATGACGCATGGTGCATATTAATCCAAAATCCCCTGAAAAACCTCCAGGCTAAGACTACATATCTGTCAATGAGCATTATATGAGCACCAGTTGGATTCTTCCTCTGTGGATGTGTCAGTCTCTCCCTCATTTAAAACCCTTCCCTATTGTCTTTCTTGATGGCACAAAGGAGTCTGGAATAGTCTGTCTGAGCTGGAGAAAATACCTTAATGTTTCCAGGAAGCTAATGATGCCCCAGCCATACCCAGTGTGGTATGAGAAAATTGTAGCACTGCTTTAGAGCAGGCAGGGCAATCTGCTGTGGTCTCCAACGTGAGCAGACTTGTGAACAGCAGGCTAAAATGGTGTCATGGTGTAAAAATCAGCCTAACTGCTGAGCCCTAAGTCAGTTGAGACTGAATGTCACTCTGGTTATAGATTAATATCTTAATAGTGGATCCTGCTTACTGACTTGTTATTATGGCTGTGCAATCTATACCTTTTTCTTTCAAGGTTTTCAGCAAATAATAAAGAACAGGTTGGTGTCCCAAAGGATGTAATAACCATGTAAGGTGAACGTTACAAATGTACTGATAAAAGCAGCATCTGCATATCCGTAAAAGTTGGGGATATTATATTTATCATATTTTACTCTAATACTTAATATTTTACTCACGTCAGGGAGCTTTTTAATGAATTTATTATTATTTATTTTTTACTGTGGGCATAACTTAACACTTAATTTGAGGAGTTCAATCAAGGGGATTGCTCGTAAGCACAGGGGATTGGGGACTTTCAGGCATCCTTGCTGTCAGGGACAACAGCACAAGCCTAGTTTATGACTGGTTTGGATCACACATATTCTTCGCATTGTATTTCATATTGCTTTACAAATCTGAACTAAAATCATTGATAAACAGGTAGGCACCAAGATTACTTTATATTTGTAAAAAAAAAAGTCTAAATCCGATTATGAGGCAGAAATTGATGGTTAAAAACTCTAGGAGATTTATGAATTATTTTGCTCATTGTATTTTCAAATAAGGTTGCCAAAAAGGGTAAATTTCAACATAATGTCCATTGTAGTTGCATGGTCTGATTTGAACACAATGTTTTGATCCAAATAAAGCTTCTTAAATAGTGCCTGTGGATGCAGTTATTAATAATCTCAAAGGCAAATTGTATTAACAGCAAATCAAAACTTAAATTATGATGTGATTGGACAGTAGATTATAAGAATACGATTTAATAGGAATTGGATTGTCTGTTGAGTGGATTGCTAAGGTAAATGAATAGTAAGTAATTGGGCAGGAAAGCATCTTGTGAAAAATTAAGAACCAGTTTCGAATATCAGTCCTTCGACTGATATTCGAAACTGGTTCTTAATTTTTTTTTTTTCATTCATATGAATTGGTATAATGAAAATAATACCTTTAGAGAGACACAAGATCTAAAACATAATTATTCCTTTCTTGTTATATCGCATCATTCTGAGGTTACATTTATTTCTGCAGACAGCCAGTAGTGGAGGCAGCAACATGAAATCAATTTGCAGTCAAAACAACAAGATGTGACTTTCGGTGAAATTGTGATAACAGAAAAGACATAACAGCAGGAAAAAGACAATATATCCATAGTCCACTCAAGAACCCCAGGCACCCAAGTAGGACCACTCTGAGAGACTAATCGGGGGTCAAGAGGGATACTTGCCTCTCGATGGCCTGAAAGCTCTTGCTGATGCTTGACCCTACTGTTGTCACTTTTAAAGGGATATAAGAAAACTTTTTCTCAGAGTTTTCCTTCCAAAATCTCTTCAAGAATTTTGCTATTTCTTTGTGAATGATTTAGAGTTAGTGGATTGTAATGAGGCAAGCTAAAAAACCTTTGCAAACTCAGAAAGGAGCTTTGTCTCACAGTTGAACAGCAATTTCAGATATGCAGAGAATATTTAAAACACCCATTCAATCTCTTCACCACACCATTTAGAATAAGAGATTGATTTGTTAAAAAAATTTGAAGAGCAATTGAAGCATTTAGAAATTATCTGAGGGAAGAAGTTATTGTTTCTTTTATTCTTGTATTTCCAAACATCTGTTTTAACTTTACTTGTGAATAAATCAGTTTTTCAGTGGATCATGTTTTTCCAGTGTCCTGCTACTTTTACATGAGGTCAACAGACCACAAGAATATTATTCATCTCAAGTAATCCTAAACTTCAAAATTGACATATTGGTCGAACCTGGGTAGTACGGCCTTGAAATTCACAAAGATGATCTGGCCATTTGTTGCTTAAGGATAGTAGACTGACAAACTGATAAACTACTCCGTCTAAAAGCAGGTTTGTTGCACGCTTTATTTCACAGAAATGTTTGTTTATGTTATAACAAGACACAGTGTGAGCTGTATATGGGTACATATCAGTTTGGTAGTTTAACATTTGATGTAATTAATGTAAGCTAACAAGCTATGTTTTTCATTTAAGTCAACTAGGAGCTCTGACTCAGATGATATCTGTGTCAGATAGGCGTTCAACGGTTGAACGTTCAAGCAGTCAACTGCTAAACATCTGTAGCTATCAAATCAGACTTTGGTGGATCTTTTCTGATTGGTTGAGCTCATCAATGAGCGAAGAGTTGAGTAAAGGCAAGGTCTTTCACTCCACACACCTCCTAAAGATCAGATCATTCCTGCACAGAGGATGACATTTTTTTATACAAATGACACCTGGTAGGCCGGTCTAAACTAAAATATTTCTCAAGACCGAAAACGGGATTGCCAGGAAGTCCCAACTCAATTTAACATTAGAACTACTACGGGAGTGCATAAGGAACATAAAGATTTCCGGCTGGAGGATCGGGGAGAAATTGCGGCTGCGCCTCCGCCGCCTCCATACTCCGTAGGTGCGTCTCCGGCCAATGAACACTATATAAGGCGGCGAAAGAGCAGACAATAATGACATGTAGTAAACATGAATGAAAACAGGGAAGAGCACGTTCGTGCAGCAACGCACGGTGGCATTAAATGACATAGCACAAAGAAAAGTTTTGTTCTATAAGAGAGAGTGGGGCAGAGACTTTAGTGACAATGGCGCATTTCTTCCACAAAAATGTTTTGATATTCAGGGAATGAATTCAGAGCCAAAGGCCGCGACCATGATCCGGAAATGTAAAGCCGCTCCCCTAACCTGACATCACCACTTTCTGCTGTTCTCCATCAGCTGCCATTTATGTACAACTGAAATGCCAGTCTCTGCCCCATTCTTAATAGTCGTTCAAACACTCTTTTTTATTTGCTATGCCCTATAACCAGGTTGTTAATAAATAGTAAGGCTATTTACGTTTCATTCATACTCCCACGTCCAAGAAAACCTTATATCATTGATTTATTTTTTTCCTGAATGTAACCATGTTGTAATTTTTTCTGCCTAAATTCAAACAACATAACCCTACCATGTGCTAGAGCAGCTTTCCAAAAGGAAAACATTATGTATCTGCCACAGGGTAATCCCTATTCATCTATCTATCTAATAAGACTGAGAGTCTATACAGTTCAAGAGACCTGGGAAGTATTCCAGAGAGCAACTCTAAGTATAACCCTGAGCTCAGAATTGATTAACCCTGATATGAGAAAAACTGAGTTGGTTTAGAAAACCCTGAAGTGTTAACTCTGAGTTAAAATTGTCCCTGAGGATGATCAAAAGTCATCATCAAAGCAGATCCGTTAATGTGATGCACCATATCATAATAATAATAATAATACATTTAATTTATAATGCACTTTACATTTGGATCAAATCTCAAAGTGTAACACAATGTTCAGCTTAGCCATTTGAGCTGGAGGTTTTAATGCACTCACAAGCAGATATTTGGGGGGGGGGAAATAACACAGCTTCATCAGCCAAGCAGACAAAACTTTTGAGGGAGAAAATTAAAAACTGAGTGATTGTATTTCTTAGTTGTAGTGCACATCTTTTGAATATTACAGATGAAAAGATGGCAGAATGATATTGAATGGAACTCCATTTTCAATTATTGGCACTGATCACACGTGAATTTACACGTGAAAGCAGATAAAAATAAAATACTAATACAAAGTTAGTTCATGGTAGACCCAATAAGTTCCATCTGAGAATGCCTCAAGATCTGCTGCAGTGAGCTGGATAGAGCTGCTAGAAGTCTGTATGCATACAGAGATATACTTAACACTCATTTTTTATCTATATACATACATTTGTACATATACATAAATACATACACATACATATATTTATATAGATTTTTACACACATATATACACATATATAGTGATGAGTGAGATAAGTGATGAAATGTAAAGCAAAACAGTATCTTTCATATTCATCAGGGAATGAAAGTGCATTCAATTTGAGTCTCACAGTCCTCTCCCAATGTGATTCATTTGTATGACAAATTAGAAATTAACACGTCATGTCTCACAGCTCTGGATCATGCTCAAAAGGGGGAGGAGTAAGAAACAAATGTAGGGTTTATTGAAGAAAACCAGGGAGCGCGAAGGTTCGATTTATAGAGTGAATTACCATGGTAACTGACTCAATGTTTAACTTACTCTGCTTTCTGGAATGGAAAATCCAGTCACTGCTTTGGTACAAAGAACAAAAAAAGAATGTGTATCATAGCAACTGGTGTACCCGCTCTTCTCCAGGCTAAAGCTGTTACTGACGATTCTTCACAAAATGAAAGCACATCAATCTCATTAACATATCTTCCTATCATGGGATAGGCATATTTTTTTGTACATACAAAATTAATTGTTTGGATGCACAAAAGCAAACTAAAAATCATGGACAACTGAGACTGGAGTTAATTCTCTATATTAGTTGCTTTATTTTGTCCTGATTTATATTTAAATTAGGTTGATAACATAATCAATTTTTCTTCAATCTACTAGGTTGAATATACAATTTTCCAGGACATAGAAGAGACTAATTTATGTAACAAAAGCAATACATGACATGAAAAGGAAATCTAAAAAAGGTAATAATAATAATAATAATACATTTAATTTATAATGCACTTTACATTTGGATCAAATCTCAAAGTGCTACAAAGTAAAAGCAGATAAAAGCATCAATAAAAAAATTAAAAAATAACTATATAAAAATATGACCAAAAAGCAGCAATGTTAATTAAAGTTATAGGTTCTGAAAAAAGGGAAAGTTTTAAGTCCTTTTTTAAATGTATCAGTCGTCTGTGGAGCCCTCAGATGGTCAGGGAGGGCATTCCACAGACGAGGGGCAGCAGAACAGAAGGCCCGATCACCCATGGTGCTGAGCTTAATCCGGGGAAGGAGGAGGCGATATGAGTGGGTAGAACGGAGGGATCGTGTTGAGGTCAGTGGGGTGAGTAGTTCTTTTAGGTAGGGGGGTGCGTTACCATGGATGCACTGGTGAGTGAGGAGAG
>VRLP01005405.1:0-37277 GCA_009660295.1 Lophius piscatorius | reverse complement strand
TATGAATATATATGAATATATATGAATATATATATATATGAATATATATATGAATATACATACATATATATATATATATACATATATATATATATGAATATATATATACATATATATACATACATATATATATATATATATATACATACATATATATATAAACATACATATATATATATATACACATATATATATATACATATATATATATATACATATATATATACACATACATACATACATACATACATATATATATACACATACATACATACATATATATATACACATACATACATACATACATACATACATACATATATATATACACATACATACATACATACATATATATATACACATACATACATACATACATACATATATATATACACATACATACATACATACATATATATATATATACACATACATACATACATACATACATACATATATATATACACATACATACATACATACATATATATACACACATACTGTGTATGGCTGTATGTGATCAATAAAAGATTTCTTCTAAAAGTAAACAGATGATGACTAGATGACTAGATGTGACTTAAAATGTGTCCTGCTTCAAGATAGGCACCAGTGCGTACTGCAAAGTTGGTTTGATTTTCTGCCAATCAAAAGATGACACGGTACCAAGGTTGATGAGAGTACTATGACTGAAGGGAAAAAGTTAAGTTTTTGGATGAAAAGTCAAAACACTGAGCTAAACAAGCCAAAACGCGGTGTTGAGTCGAGGGACCCTGCAGCATTGTGTGTGGATTCTATGTTAAATGCATTTTAAACTACACACCATCATTTGATGTATTTTATTTTTTTAATTTTTGATTATTGCGGCTTTACACAGAAACATCCTCCTAGGAGCGCTGACCTTCATCTTAAAAATAATCTATAAGTAATATAGTATATAATCTATGTATATATAAGATCCTTAAAGAAAAAAAATTATATTTCTTCTGAACCTATCCTTGCACTGTTTTTCATTTGAATACTCTTTGGTTTATTCTCTTTTTTAGTAGTTCCATTTGTGTCTATGTATTTCAATTAAATAAACTAAAAGAGTAGCAGTGCTGCTTAAAGGAACAGAGGCCCAATGCAAATGTATGTATAAATACTATAATAATGTCAATTATGTTTATGAGTGTTTTGAGACTTCATACGACTGGGTAACTTTCTTCCACAACAGCTTACAAGCCCAAACGAGACTTCAGAGAGCCATAAAATACACATTAAGTCACGTAATCACGGAGTGATTTAGTATGATCACAAACCTGTTCATATATCTGAGTCATTCTGAAGGAACACAAGCCCTACTTACTACAAATTACATTAGGATAATATAGGTTTTGCATAACGTCATATGTGAATGACCAATGTATAAATGCAAGACATCCACCTTTTCTCATGGCCTCTTGCTTCATAACAGATTCCTCTTGTTTACGAAGGTTCTCCTCATTGATGAATTGCTGTGGGTAAAAGCAAATGTTACGAGCGTGGCTTTCAAGTCTGCTGGAGTTAATTTAACATTTCAATTCAAAAAGGGTTTACCTGTTGCCTTAGCTGGTCGTCATACCTCTGTCTGGCAAGTTTGTCTTGATATTGTGCCCTCTAGTGGTGATACAGAAAATACCTTCTTCAATTCAAAAGAACAGTACATATTGATCTTTTACTGAAACAAAATGATATGTGCAGTGTTGATATGTACAGCCTGGTTTTGTTTTGTCTCCTCTGCAAGAGTTTTCCTTCTCTCCTCAGCCTGGAGTTGGATCTGCTCGCCCTTAAGCTGCTCCAAAGCCACCTCATATTGCTGTTGGGAAGTGTGGTTGGAGTTATACTCAATAACATCTGAATATATTGGCACCTAAAATGAGCAGATCATGTCTTGATCATGCAACAATAGAGAAAGTGTGATTACCACCTACTTTCACATTGCTTTGTTTTTCTAGCTGTACAGTCTGCTCCTGCATACGAGCAAGATCCAGCGCTTCTTTGGCATTTCCTTTTGAAATAAATAAGAAAAAACAGTGAATATGAGACATGTCCACACCCAGCCAATAGTGGTGCAAAATGAATTGCATTTGTGGTGTCGGCCCCAAGGCCAGACAAATGGAAAGGGTTACATAAGGAAGGGCATTAAGCATAACAATCAGCTCCATCTCACCAATGTACATCTAACTCCTAAATATGGACCCCAAATTGGGAGCCGCCAAAATCAAGCAGTAGTAGCAGAAGTGACCATGTGGATGGGATTCCGTTCCATTCATTCTGCCGGCAATTTCCATTCCTTTTTACAGTACTGAAACTATATTTGGATATCTTCCTGATTTCTGTGGCTGTTTCGCAACATTTAGTGCCAACAACTGAAGCCGAACACTTCCAATAACTGGAGAGCAGCGTCTAATTTCACTATGATAGAATTTTTGGCCAACTCTTCTTTGCAGAGCTGTTTTAGTTCAGCCCGATTGGAGGCTTTGTAAGCATGAACTGCTTATAACTCATAGTCCCATCACAGCATGTCAATGAGGTTTAGGTCCAGACTTGGACTAGGGCACTTCAAAACTTTTTCTTTTGTGCCATTCAGAACTTTTCGAAATAGGATCATTGTCTTAAGGCATGAACCAGTTGTTCTTGATCTTCAATTCACAGACTGATGACCTGACATTCTCCTTCAGCAGAATTCCATGTTTCCCACAACTATAGCAAGTCGTCCTGGGCCTGAAGCAGCAAAGCATTCTCCCTCCATCACACTGCCAACTCAATGTTTGATCAAAGGCAAAAAATGTTCATTCTGTGGAATGTGGTATGTAGTTTATTCCAGGTGTAATGGGACCCCTGTATTCTAAACTGCTTAACTTTTGAGAATATTCTCCCAAAAGTTCTTAGGGTCATGATGGTGTTAGGACCAAATTTAGATGAGAATTTAATGTTCTTCTAGTTGGCAGTCTTTCAGTGGCCACTATGGAGACGTTTACACTGACTTATATTGAGGTCAGCCAAACCTTGGTGGTTTTCTTTCAATCTTTTAGGACTTACTGAATGAGCCTTTGCCGTACTTTTAGAGGAAATTTGGGAGTTATTCACCTCTGGGAGGTTCATTATTTCTCAAAGTCTTCTCTGTGGATCTGTAGAATCCCAGATCGTTAGAAAAATCTTTGTAACCCTTCCCAGACTGACTCTGCTGGAATTTCTTTTCATTTTGATATGTGTTACTGATGAGATCTACGAACCAACTTCCTGCTTCTAGAAAGGTTTATTTATGTGATTATTTGATTCAACAAGGCTTTACAGTAATAAAGTCTTAGTGTGCCAGGTGAAGCTTGTACCTGTTATTTATGCAGTGTCCATTCTATGCTGAAGTAAAAACATTGCTGCCTCCGAAGAAAAGGACTCAATTCCACTGGATATACTGCAGGCGTGCGCCGGTAGTAATTTGAAAATAAAGACGTATCTTAAAAAAGACGATTTATATCGAAATTTTGACTCTCCATCGATTGGATCATTGTTCAACAAACTGATATACAAATATTGAACAATGAATCGTTACACCCCTATTAGACAGAAGTAACTGAAATGAGTGTTAACAACTTGGCATGTTTCTGTCAGATGCTAAAATTCAATGTTAGCCATTCCCGATTAGTCTTACCTAGCCAAGAATAGCCGCGGCAAATTGATTTTTTTAATACAACTCAATCCTGCTTTAGACTGGGGTTAATTTCGCCCACCTCATTATCATACGGCCAAAGAAATACAGAATAAATAAATGAAGAAATTTAGCAATAGGGAAATAAAACAATAAATAGATAGATGAATGTTGAAATAAATAAATGAAAAAATACAGAAATAAATGAATGAATGAATGTATTAATAAATAATTTAATGAAGCCCTTTCCAGTGGAAAGATTTATTTATGTATTTCTTAATTAACTTAGTTTTTCATTTCTGCATTTATATATTTATTTATTTCCACATTTATGTTTGTATTTATTCATTTCTGCATTTTTTATTTATTTATTCATTTCTTTATATTCATACGTCAGTTTTACAATCAGCGGAAATAAGGGTTTTTTACATTAGTTGAAAAGAAGCCCTTTATATCTCCAGCGGAATTGAGTCCTTTCTTCGGAGGACGCCATGTTTTTACTTCAGCATAGAATGGACAAACTCAACGCCAGCCCTAGAGACGACTTTCCACGTTTTTGGGTTGAGGAGGCCGATGACCTTGAGAATCCACTTAGCTTTTACAAACCAGCAAAGAAGATGGACAATGAAAACAAATATTGCGTCACTGGCTAACTATTTTCAATTTGGCGGGTAGACGGCATCATTTTGTGTGCTTCCCTGTCACATGACCAACCTTCATACTAAGTTTGAATTTCCAACAGGTGTCATCCTGCGAAACACAAAACCTGACTGACCTCATCAATCCACTGACAGAGACATTAACTGCACTTCTGTTTTCAATAAACTTAAAAAGAGCCAGTGTGGTTAAAGAGCAGTCGTCATGTTATTGACCTGTGTTTACATGTTGACGTGATGGGTGAGACAGGTGAGCGGGTGAGAACATCGTGTTCCCCTCTTCGCTCTCTGACACGCCCACCTCAACTTTCTCTCTGACCTTCGGGGTCTTAGCGGAGTAAACCCGTTAAAATTTTATGTTATCTACTTTTTGCGGCTCAGTCTGATACCTGAACATATGCACAACTAAAAATGAAAATTGTTAAGCGTTAACATATAAAGTCTGCAAATTTGCATGGTTAAAAACTTGCTAACGTGACAGGTTGTCAGAGGTATAAGGAAATATTAGACATCATAAAAGTAACTTTAAAAAAAACTGTAAAAGAGATAACAAAATGAAACGCACTTGATTTGTCGAGTTCCCTTGCAGCTTTAGCGGCTCTCTCCAACCCAGTTGGGTCAAAGTTACTCCACTTATCTCTAGGTTTGCTTCCTCCCGCGTCCCCTCCTCCGCCTCCAGGTTCTCCCGCGGCTCCCTCACCAGGACCAACCGGTGTCTGCTCCTCCACCGGCGACGACCTGGACCCTCTCCCCCAGCCAAAGAGCCAAGACATGCTTCCTCAGTATTGTCCACCCTTCAACTGCAGCCTCCCACGTTTGTTTCCAGTTCATTCGAGTCAAGCCAACCAACGGGTGATAAGCTTCCGTCCAACGATTTCAGAGTAAAAGAATCAAGACTTTCGACATCTGGTCAAACGTTTAAAAATAAAAAAATCAAGAATTTCAACACCCCTTTTATCTCGTTTATACAAAGAAAAAAGAGGAAGATCTAATCATGAATTAAAAACATTAATTTGTCATGGTTATTCATAGCACATCCCATTTAAATGCCCTTTATCTAAACCTTAATGTGGATAAAATGTTAAAAGAAAAGAAACATTAAGACTAGATAAAACTCAGAGAGCCCAAACCTTCGCCAGGGAACAACAGTAGGAATTCTTGAAACTGAGCCATCAGTTCCACCCACAAAGAAACATCAAAATAATTACTAAATGTTTCATGCCTTGCTCTTTTGTGCTCCTAAGTTTATTTTATTTTTTCATCATTACTTTTATTTAGGCTTTTCACCCAGCCACAAAGGGGTCAAAAGCCACTGTACTTCCAGTGCCGGTCCCAAGCACAGATAAATGGGTAGTGCTGTATAAGGAAGGGCATCCAACATAGAACACATGCCAAATGAATATTCAAAAAACCAAACTTATTTCCAAAATCACCATAGAATGGTAGTATGTAGGATCACTTTGGCGGTACAAAAAAGTTAAAAAGCAAATGTAGAGCAGAGGATCAAATATTGTAAGCTGAAGAAAGAAGGCTGCTGTATGAACTCCAGGGAAGAGTTGCGACGGGTTCTTTGTGGTAGCGAAGACCTGCCGGATGACTAGGCAACTACAGCAAATGTGATAAGGGAGACAGGTAGGAAGGTGCTAGAATAGAAACAATGTTAAAATAGTCTTGCTTATGTATGATTGTTCTGTGTCATTCCCAGTTACTACTTCTACTCAGAATGCGGTTGAATATTTATTAAATAGTTACAAAAATTAGTTCATACATTTTTAAATCAAGGGATTAAAACTTTTTTTTTTAGATTAACAAGACCAAAGTGACTTCAAAAATCTGCTTCTTTGTCTTTCAGCCGTTCCCTTTCAGGGACTCCACAGCAGATCGTGTATTCCCACCCATATTTACCACTGGCACCCTGCTTGCTAAGAGTACCACTGACCGTAAATGTTAGCTCGGACCCAATTTGGTTTAGATGGAAATCAGTTTTGTGTTCAGCCCGTTTATTTGGCATACGTTTTACTCCAGTAGCACTTCCTTACACAACCCTCCCAATTTTCCAGTGTTGGGACTGGCATTAGAAGTACTCTGATTTGTTAACCCTACTTGCCTAAAAGTATGCCAAGGTAAATGAACATGTGAGTATCTGGAGCATATTATTTACTGGAGATGTCTTGACACAACCTTTCAGGGTGTTTTAGAACAGCATTAATATGCTGGTCAAGATACTGCCTTGGGAGAGAGGGCCATAGGCAGTGTTTTAGGAATAAGAAAGTCCAAAAACTGTTGAAAAAAAGTGCATGCATTTCTGAACAAAGAAAAATCTCATTATATATTTAGGTTGAAATCAGGTTTGATGTCGGGACATAAAAATCTTCTAATAAAGTAAGGAGTCAGTTTTGAAAACTTAAGGAGTATAAAATCAGCTTTGGGAAGAAACAAATAACAAATACTTTTATTTCTGTACTTAAGTAGAGTAATTAGACATCTGTTCTTAACTTGAGTATTTCTGTTATTTGGCTAATTATTTTTGTTCTCTATATTTTAAGACAAATGTCTGAACTTTTTACCCTTAATAGTTTTAAACAGGCTTTTTACTTTACTTCATTTAGTTTTTCTCACATAATGGCCATTCTTTATAAGTATATTCTTAGTCTGTGATGGAATTTACAAAAGTTGTAATAAAGTTCCTAATCCGTTAGCTAGAATTAATATTACATTGATATAACATGAGACTCAGCTGGGTTTATTCTCAAAATGCCGCAAACATATGTCTTTCAAACTTGTCTGTGTAGATTCTCATTCATTCGAGTCATGGGGATTCTTATAAGTTGGATCCGAAGCAAATTAACTGAGGAGTCCTCTTGGATGAGAGGTGGAACGTCCTCAAAATAATGCATGGGGAAGAGTGGCATTGTAATACCGAATTAATGGCAATTATTTCCCTTTTATTATATATTAAGACTCAGACCTCAATTACCTCAATGAGGAGTACAATCATGCGTGTCACATTTCTGATCAAACAATGCATGCTTTCTTTTTCTTCACAGCCTCGGCCTCTGTAGTCTATTCATTATCATCTTCGTTGTTACGTCTCCCCTAACTTCTCAGAAGTTGATTCCTTCTGCCTTTTCTGTTTGTTTTGGCCAGAGCTCCCATCTCTCTTTTGTTCCCTTCTGTAATTACAATGCGCAAGCCACTGCTAAACTGTAGTATGCATGTGGCATCGTACATATTATTGGTTCATCTGAACCATGATTTAATGTCGGGGGCCATAACAACCATTGGTTGCTCTGAGTAGAAGTATAGTTGGTAAACAGCAAATTCTACGGTGGCCGACAGGGGCAAACGCACTGTAAACATCAATTCAACATAATGCCCATGCTGCAAATAAAATAATTATCTTCATCAATTTCACAACACAACCGCGATACAAA
The DNA here is from genome assembly GCA_009660295.1 of Lophius piscatorius. NCBI lineage: Eukaryota > Metazoa > Chordata > Actinopteri > Lophiiformes > Lophiidae > Lophius > Lophius piscatorius. The sequence continues at coordinate 29,520 of VRLP01005405.1, read as the reverse complement.
AGCCACATAGATCACATAGAGCAAACCAACTCCATAAACCACAATACAACACATTAAGAAAAACGATCTGCAAAAGCCATAAGACAACAAAAGTGTTAACAAAGAACACTTAAAGTGATGCTTCGCCAGACACGCATTTTCATTGTTTCGTTTAGTGAATAAAGCAGATACAATAGTCCTGATGTTTTGATTAGCCGTGGTAGCTTTGCTTAACTTCCGGGTCATGCACTAATGTAATTTATAATAAAACTTTAATCAACATTGCGAAAAAAAACTAAACTTAATAATGGCCCTAATATTCATAATACCCAAAGCTACAGTAAAATGTTGTATTATAATTGTTGAAGAAAACTCTTAACCACCATCGCGCATGCTGACTTCAAATGTTGCCATGGCAACGTTTACACAACGGTCAGAATTTCATGCATCATGCGTGTTAGGGTCAATATTAACTGTATTTGTAGTTTTCGCGACTTGATTAAAGTTTTACTCCTAGTCACATGACTGCATGACTTGGAAGTTAAGCGAAGCTACGAAGGCCATTGCAAATATCATGAAATGCTTTATATCTGTTTTATTTACTAAATTAAGTAAATAAAAAAGCCCATACGAGGAGACATCGCTTTTGAGGGTACTTTGTAAACACTTCCGTTATTTTGTGGCTTTTGCAGATCGTTTTTCTTAGTTGTGTTGTGTTGTGGTTTTTGCAGCAATGTGTGTTTTGACATTAATGAAGATGTTTAATTAATTTGCAGTATGTGCATATTGTCAAATTTAAGGATGCAGTGCGTTTGTTCCTGTCGGCCACCGTAAAATTCCCCTGTTGGACAACTGTGGTAATTCATATTTATTTATGGACGACTGATATTAGTGTATGGTTATGTTATGTGTCTGTCATGTTTGTAAATACTTTACGTCTGTGCAGTGTGTATAGTAAGTCTAAATGTTGTGTACAGTATGTAATTCTACAGTAGGTAGATAGTATATATATTGCTTTTGTGTACAATATCTAGTGTGTATTTGTCAACTGTGTATTCCGAACTAATTAATTTTAAGAAAACAATTATAACTGAGGCTGAAATTCACCAAGAAACTGCTACATTAAATCAAACACTGAATTGAAGGAATGATCAAATCTCATCTGTGTTGCACAACCGCCATTGCTTTTTTCTTGTGTAATGGTTACATGCGTATGTAACTGACCCTTATTACATCGAGAGAGAGGCTCGCGGCCTTAGTTTATTCATATGCTGTCGGATTTATATGGGGATATATGTTTACGTTCATTACGCTCTCTAGTACACGAATTAACTGCCGTTTTGAAAAACATCTAAACCGACTTCATTCTAATTGCTCATTGCCCGACTACCGGTCTCCAGCTGCAGTACAAAAAACAACATATTGCTCGTCTATCAGTAGGACGAAGGAGCGCCTGAAGGCGACAATTGTGACGCAGTGCAACGTGCTTACGTCATGGAAATGCACGTCGGGGGTATGGCTTAGAGTTGCATATACTAGCACCGTGACCTACAATGTCTGTGTAGCAGTTTGATTTTCTCTTCCTTAAAAGTAAATTCTAGAAATATGTCAGCCGTTTGTGTCGCCATGAGCAGAAATGTTATCGGTCTTAGGACTTCTGCTATGATGGTGGTGAGTATACAAAAAATCAACTCAGTCTTGGAACTAAAACGGCTCATGATACTGTGGAAGCGTACTGATGCATGCTAGCTGTGCTACTCTGGTAGTGTTGGGCCACTGTTAAATGTTAATGACAGCAGAATGAATTTATATCGGGTCACAACAGTCCACATTACAAGTATGTAAATGATCAGTCTGTGTAATTGAGCTGAGCTGTTGTGGAACTATTACCTCCTTTTTGAAGACTTATAAATAAACCCTGAATGTCTTAATTACGAATTAGGACATATAAGCAAATGTTTATTTCTTATTAACATAGAGAAATGTTAGTTTACACGTTTACTATTGTTGGTTTTTCCTTTAAGATCAGTTAGGTAATCAAGACCTGCCGAGTGATGTAACAATTCAATTCTGCCATGTATCCAGTCCAGCACTAGGGGGAGACCGTACACCTCCCTATAGAAATGTGTACTAATTTGTTGTCGCGCATCACATTCTTGATTAAAGATTTAAATTGTACATTTTACACTATCTGAATTATAATTTGCAATACTCAAGTCATGGTTTTTGATACCCTGTCATCAGCATTTCAGTGCCACAATTATGAATCTTTTCTTTGTTCATAACTTTCTTTTATATTGCTCTTCATCGTACAGGTACCGGCATTAAATTGTTGTAGTAGAAATTGTAAAAGCAGAAAACATCCAGAGGAATGAAACACTGAAAAATTGCCCCAAGTCACTCCTCATCTAGAATCTGCCTTTGTGTATTTGTGTCTGATGTTGTTCTTCTTGTTTCCAGTCTGTAACACAGGCAGTGCGGTATGCACAGACTGCTGCTGCTACGGCTCCTGAACCCAGGATAAAAAAATTCCAGATTTACCGCTGGGACCCTGACACCGCCGGAGACAAACCTCGAATGCAGACATATGAAATTGATCTCAACAGGTATGTCATGGCTGTATTGATGTAAAGAGTATTTAGAAAAGCCATATTTTACACTCCACATTAATGTTTCAATCTTTTGTTCCCTTTTTGAATAGCTGTGGTCCCATGATTCTGGATGCCCTCATTAAGATTAAGAATGATATTGACCCCACACTCACATTCAGACGCTCCTGCCGTGAAGGTGAGAAACAAAATGGATTTGGGCTTAATGAATAATCAGTGAGATATAAAAATATCGGGGAAAAAAAACAACCTAATCTGTTCAAGTGAACCTTTTGTACCAGACTTCAAAGACGTATTGATTGTGTATCTCTACAGGCATCTGCGGCTCATGTGCCATGAACATAAACGGAGGCAACACACTGGCATGTCTTAATAAGATTGACACTAACACTAGTAAAGTCACCAAAATCTACCCTCTCCCACACATGTATGTGGTAAAAGATCTTGTGCCTGTAAGTACTGTAGATTTAGCAAGCAAATCTTAATATCTCTATTTGAGCACTGTAACTAGAGAAAAGAATAATATTCTGAATTTTACAGTGCAATTATGGGTGTTTGCATGCCAATTAAATGTTCTCCCTCATGATTTCCACTAGGATATGAGCAACTTCTATGCACAGTACAAATCCATTGAGCCATACCTTAAAAAGAAGGATGAATCCCAAGAAGGGAAGGAACAATATTTTCAGTCGGTGGAGGACAGACAAAAGCTGGTAGGTACACAAACCTTTTCTGTAAGAAACATTGAACTCCCACAAATAATTTGATACGTCAGCCATCTGGATGACCTCTTGGCCATAGGGGTTATTTTGTCGATGAAATTCCAGTGGGTTGACAAGACAGCTGGACAGCCAACCTGTCTATGAATTTGGTAGGGGTGCACAGACACTCGTAATCAGTTGTTCTTCTTAACAGGACGGCCTGTACGAGTGCATTCTCTGCGCTTGCTGCAGCACCAGCTGTCCAAGCTACTGGTGGAATGGAGACAAATACCTGGGACCTGCTGTCCTAATGCAGGTGGGTAAAGACGCTATGAGAACATCTATGTTATTGTATCTTGTCATGAGGCATATGTTACAAAGATTCAAACATTATACGCAGAAAAGTCCAGAGATTGTGAGCATTATTCCAAACCAGGAAATAAATTAAGTAAATGGGGAGAAAACTTTGATAGGTCCTTCACAGTACTGTGGCAAACATTGTGGCCTTTACCCCGAGGTTTGGACCAGAAAAAAGACCTTGTTGAGTTCTAATTAGCTCTTCTTGCCTCATTTAAAAACCTATGTCAGTCTCAGCTGTCCTCAAGCTCACCTGTGTTTTATGATCGTTGTTGATATTAGAATAAGTTTGTTTGGTTAAGGCTGTACTTGGCCATATTGACTCATATTATTTCACAGTATGATGTGTCTAAAACTAACGATGCAGTGCAGTCATAACTTGAAGAGGACCTTTTCCCGTTGACCTTTACAAAATCTGACCCAAAATAGAGGATTTTTAAATCTCTCAACTTGTTCTCTGCCCACTAGTCCATGCTGGTCCAAGAATCACATGCATGTAACTGAAAGATAGGGGGTGGCAAGTTGCTAAACTACTGTTGTAGAAGTAGAATGCAGATTATTTAGTCAGAATAGGTACCCTTAATTGTGAGTAACAGTGAATTCATACATGAAAAGCCAACCAAATGTATCTGTTGAGATTTCCTGTGTTTTTTAAATTGCAGAATATCACTGAAAAAAAGATAGTGGTGTAATTTCTTTCCTGTGTTTTTTGAAACCTGGAATCTCTGCAACCGATTTTTCATCTGCACTTTTGAGATTTGATCCAAATGTAAAGTGCGTTATAAATTAAATTTATTATTATTATTATTATTATCCACATGCTATATTCTTATTTCTATATATACATATATATGTGTGCGTGTATACATACATGTATGTATGTATGTATGTATGCATGCATGAAAAGAAACATAATAATCAGTTCTGGGGTTTAACCAATTTACCAATATTTATATCAACAGACCGAATACTGAAAATTAATAAATGTGGTAAAGATTAAACATTGTTATCACACAGGCATACCGGTGGATGATTGACTCCCGGGATGAATTCACTGAGGAACGTCTGTCAAAACTTCAGGACCCTTTCTCTCTCTACCGCTGCCACACCATCATGAATTGCACCAAGACTTGCCCCAAGGTACTTAAAAACATTCACACACAACCTCTCTCACATTATGAATCATTTTAATTTTACGTTTCTCAATGTCGGTTGAATGCATGTCTCCACAGGGACTCAATCCTGGAAAGGCCATTGCAGAAATCAAGAAAATGATGGCCACTTACAAAGAGAAGACAGCAGCAGCTTCATGAAAATATAATTCCCACTTACTCAAAATCCACAACTAGAGCCAACTAGGAATGTAAGACTGAGGTTATGTGGGTGTAAGAAGCAGATGACAGAACCCCGGGAGAAAAGGATAAGGGACAGATTTGACGCAACATGTTGGACCACATATCTTCTAATTTTCTGTGCAATGAAAACATAGTTTTTGGTTGTATTTCATCTTTTCAAAAAGCTCAATAAGTTGTGTTCTTACTGTAAATATTTTAATACATGTTCATTAAAGGTGTGTCGTGCTCATGGAAGTTAAAATGCATGATTTTGGATTAGGGTGATACCCATTTGTTATTGCAATAAACAAAACAAAAAACTCATGTTTTGACTGTATTGAAATTTTCAAAATGGCTCCATTTAAAAATAAGTGTTAAATCATAAATACTACATTATTGTTGTTATGGTGAGAAAGCCCATTATCTCCCTAAATTTTTCTATTGAGATGTCTCATGAAAACATTTTTAGTTTTATTAGCATACAGTATGTCAAATTGTTGTTGCATTATAGCAGATTTTGACTTCAATAACACAGAGATATTACCAAGAGGATTAGAAATAGCTGAGCCAGCATGAACAATACCAATAAGCTTCACTGTAGCAGATTAATGGATAACTGAGGAGAATTAGTGGAGCAACTCAAGGAATTCTTTGTATCTGGTGTTTAAGGCTAGATTCACTATCAGCTTTGAAAAGGGGAGTCTGTCCAGATATCATGATTAGTTGTCTAATCCTCAATCCTGTTTTAACTTGTTCTTCGCTCTTAAATTATACCATGTACATAAGGGAGATATCAGATTTCTGTAGCAATCTTAAAACAATGGTCTGAAACTAAAAGTTTGTTTCAAATTTAGATATAGGATCAAGTCTAATGATGAAGCAGAATTTTCCGCACCTCAGCACTGTAAGTAAAAAAAATCCACTTTGGAGTGGACAAATGCCTACGGAATCTGCCTTCCTATCACCCTCCTTGACACTTCAGTCAAACTATTTAACCTATATGTATTTTGTGGTACCTTTTTTTCCCGTTTCCACACATCCATCCCTATTGGCACCCACTCCCCTGTCATGGTAATCTTTTAGTAGAAAGCAGTGTTTCCTTTTAAATATTTACTCTATACTTTTGTGAATAAGAAGATATTTTTTTGATACAATGGAGGAAACTTATCACATGAAATTTGCACTCCTGAGATAAATAAACTCCCCTTTCTATGACAACTATAAACGCACTTCTTTGCTCCTCACGCTAAAAACCTTGCGCATTATTCGGGTATCCTCTGGGAGAAATTCCCAGACTGGTGTTGTCGGGTTCACTGTTTAATTGGCTGGGGTTTGCCTTGGTCACAGGAGCAAATTACAATATGCTTTTGCTACAGTTTGGCGATATGGCTTGTTACTATTTTGAACGACGTGACTTTCCGTAGTAGTATGCGGCAGACGAATCAGAGATTCTCTATTAGAGAAGACGACTCACACAAGGTGAAAAAAAGAGATAGGTCTACACACCCTGTCCCAACAGGAAAGTCATACTATATGCTGTGGCTACTCAACACGTTATCGACTGTAAGATACGATAAGATAAACCTTTATTAGTCCCACAACGGAGAAATTGCAGTGTTACAGCAGCAAGAGCATATTACAGAATAACATTATGTACAATTCAATTCAATTAAATGTGCAGTAGAAATGTTATCCCTCAGTTCGTTGATGGATTTTATTTCAATGAAGCGGAAAGGTCTATCGAAGTTTATTTTCTGGCAATTATTCCCTAGAATTTTTTTCGATTTTATCAGGTTCACTTCTCACATTGTGTTTGTGTTTGAACCCACGTGACACAGATACCGGAATTGGCTTGTATGTTTGCTGTGCGTCTCGTTTAAGATCGTCTCCGGTTTAATATTTTCCAAGAACTTAAACGTTGGGGGATAAGAAATCCGTCATTTAGGTCTACTATGATTAGGATTACGTGTAGGCTTTCCTCGTGACAAGAAGAATGGACAGGCATGGTAAGTGTTTAAATAACACTCTTTTCTCCAGAGAGGTTGACTGTTCGCCAAAAACCGTTCAGGTCTCTTTCCCCTTGTGAAAAGTATTTGTTCTCTACTCATACATTTTAACCAAGTGAGGAGTTTGCTGTGTCAGCAAGTGGTAAAACATGCAGTTAGTTTGCCATAGTTCGTTAAACCTATAAAAATCGGTAGGTTTTATACACTCAAAAGGGTAATAGATAGAATCTTTATTAATCCCCAATGGGGAAATATAGTCGTTACAGCATCTCCAACTGATAGACATTCTAAAGGGGACACAAATTGCTCAAACATTTGTTTTTTTTACTGTGCTGTGTGTATTATGGCTGCAGTAATCGATTATTTTAGTAATCGAGTATTCTATCATTTATTATGGCAATTAATTGAGTAATCGAATAAGAAATATTGCACGCTCTGTAATTCTTTTTTTATTAAATCACTTTTGCTGTGTTCAGGAACAATAGTAACATACAAAACAGAAAATACCACAGGTGTCCAATTGTACAATCAACCAATTGTTCCCACTTTTTAAAAAAACAACATGTTTATGGCTTGGATTACAGTAATAACTGTCAACAGCCATAATAACAAATTAAATTAGTTGTTGTTGGATTTATCCTGATAATCTGCAATGTTTTCCAGCGCTTTTTAATTTGTTTACATCATCAGTCTATCAAGGCTCCTGGTGGTTTTTCATGGGAATGTTTCTAGAGTTCATTATTTCTGAATTTCCCACTTTCTTTTTTTTTTAAGAGTTTGTATGAAAAACAACTCTCTGCTGTGGTCTAGATCTCAATTAAAAAGGGCATTCTCATTCGGGAAGGGGAGTTTCGTGGATATTTTTTTTTCTAACTAGGTATTTCTTCCACTTTTATTCGGAATTAGGGGGCTATTTAAACCAACAATATGTCCAAGTTTATGGCAATGCATAATCCAAGGAATCACAGTTCAAACTCCCATTCATCAACCCCCAGTGTCACTATCACAGTCCGTCTTCTGTGTCTGACTTTTTAACAGCCCCAAATTTGAGGAAGAGTTAGCTTCTGTTCAAACTCAAAGATAGGTTATCCACATCGTTGACCTCCATTGACAGGGTGAGGTGAGTCTTCTGGGAGACACCGGTCCGGTGGGTGAGATATCAGAGGAGATGAGGTGACTTGTTATAATTATAATAATACCTTAAATTCATTAGGTGCCTTGTAGAGAGTTGATCCAGTTTGCAACGAGTAGCTAGCAAAACTTGGACTACATAACGATGCCATGGATTGGCAGACTACCGGTGAGTACGGGTACGGGACGATCTTGGCCTTTAACTTGTTGAGTCTCGCACCAGTGTGTGTATCTGTTTCCGTATTTATCAGACAGCCATTTGTTGTTTGAGGTGTTCGAGCGTTCACGTGACGTAATGGGTATGTGAGAGTGCAGCATGTTACAACCCAGTGCGCTGAATAGTAGTCCAGATTTTTTCAGAACAAAGCCAAATTATTTGCCTCGACGGATTTTTATTAATCGGGTTACTCAAATTGTTCAAGAAATCGTTTCAGCCCTACTGCGTTTACAGTGCTGTGTGGACCAACCCCTGATTTAGTCTTTTTTAAAGATTTTGTGGGTATCTCATTCTAAACTGTGTCTGACACTCAAAAAAAATTTAACAATAAAAAAAAGGCAACCTGGGTAAACACAGAATGCAAGTTTTAGTCCACAGAATAGTCTCTCAAAATCTTTCAAACATTCTCTAAAAAATTGATGGTTTGGTTTAGATCAAGGTTTTAGAGTCACAAATGGTATATATTTTTTGTACTAGCCCCAAAAAACCCGAAACCCCCCCCTAAAACCCAGACACATATCTAACTGTGAAGGCCATTTATTTATTTTAAAACATATCCTATACTTATAGATGTGAAAAACAATACCAAAGCTGTTACGTTTGTATTTTTGCTCTGTGTAGAGGAAAGGAGTTGTGGAAGTTTTTTTCCTGCAATAAGGAAAAAGTAAATGAGGCGGTGTCTATGATAATGGAGTCAACAGGAGATTACATTTACGATTACTTTGCGTGTAATTGGACGGAGGTAAGTTGTGATGAAAGTTACAAGTTTACACACAGAGTGACTCAACTAGAGTGTACTTCAAATAAGTACAACATGATACAGATACGCTGACACATGTTTTTACTTAATTTATCAGTATGGCGTAGAACAGCATATCTAAGTATGTGTGTACAGTAGATTATTTTCAGATTGGTTTTAGCAATGTCTGAATTTGAGATATATTTCTCACTTCGGACATATTATTTTATAATTCCGTTTGAAGTGTAGAATGGAATATACTCAATTATAATATGAGAACATACTTATGCTCAGTAATCTTCTCAGTGGTGATCACTAACGCAGATATTCCTGTCTGCCTTCACAGGAGCGTGGTTTGGAAAACCTCTCTCATAATATTTGCATCATATACTGATGTTTCATATCAATATTTGACCTACAATACTCCAGCATGGAATAATTTCAATGGTCAATGTCGGCCACAGCACCTGCATTCTGTATGGAAGCAGGAAAGCTTTTCAACAATCAACCAAAATAATCATCAAAATAATATTTCCATCATTCACTTGGGGTTGGTGCATTAAGACCAAACTGCAATAATATTCAACATCATAAAATTCATTCACTGCAGTGCGATAAATCTTTTTTGAACCAGACAATGTTCAGTTGAAAGATTATTACTATGGGTCAGTTAGTCATCGTGAGAACAGATACTACAGCACGCACGGGTTAGTTGGCCCGTACAAACATTGTCTCCTATAAGACAACCTGCTTCTTCGGTGTCATCTCCAGCTCCTGTAAATCAGTTGTGAGAAATAGTGAGGAGTCAGGCATACAAACACATTGAGATTTTATGTGAAGTCGCTAAAGGTTAGGAGTTCAAGCTACACATTCACAGATGGTAATCCTCTTAGGGAGATATATAGCTTCCAGATAATCGGGTAAATTTATGTGAATAGTTGAACAAATTCTGTTCTGTTTGTGTAAGAAATTAGAGTAAGAAGTATATATATATTTTTAAATATAACAAAACTATTTAGCACAGAAAAAGCACGATTCTGGAGTCAAAACAGAGTAACCAGCAACAATTATCTGCTGGTATTTGATAGAGTCAATGTAACAAGATGTCCACGCTCTTGGAACAATAAATAACCCCACAGTATAAGAGATCCACTACCAGTCTTGGTGGGTATAAGGGGCTTTCCTCTATGGCTTTCTTTCTTGCTACACCACACCTATTTAAGATGTTTATTGACAGAAAGCTATACTTTCATCAAGTGACCAAGACCTTGTTCAATTGAAAGTATGACAGGTGTTTGGCAAACTGTACAAAATAATCTTTGTGTGTGGATGACAGCGGAGGCTTTTTTCTTTTTACCTTCCCAAACAAACTGTTTGGGAGGGTATGCTGGATGATGGGAGACATTCTGACCCCAAGATTCAACTTACCTCTGTAATTTTCTAGCTGTTGAAGCTGGTATTTTTGAAATGTTGAGAGATTTTCTTGTATCTGTTACCAGATTTACCAATTGGCATTTAATTTCCGTGTTCTCTGGTCTTTCCCATTGTGTAGAAGGTCAAAGAGAATAAGGCATGGGTAACCTCAAATATATACCCCAGTAAAACAGGAATCCATTGTTTATCACTCAACAGTTCCTACTCAAACAGGTGAACAGGGTATAGACAAAGACATTTTTGGCATCTCATTTTACTAATTTTTTAAAGGGTGCAAATAATTCTGGAGGACACTGTAGGTAAGGTCAGAAGGGCAAATGTAAGTCAGTAAAGGCCTAATCAGCTTTCCAGGCAGCTAATCTCTCTTTGATTTCAATTTAGTATGGACTATCTGCATGTTACTGCAAGTATGATGTAATGCTAAAGAAACGGTTTTCTGCTTGTGTCCGGTCTTTGAATGTCTTGTACGGCATTAGTGTCTTTGTGTGAGAAGGATTTTTCGTCTGCTTTGATCACGTACCCCAAAAAGGACCCTTTCTGACCAAGTCACTGAGACCAGATTTTTGACCATTATTAGGCAAATGTATAGTTTACCATGTCACCATGTTTATGGTAAGTGAACAAATAATCAAATAGACAGCATAGTGTAACGGAGCAATTCCCCTAGTCGGAGTCTCAGTGCAAGATCTTCACGCACTGCATCACAGAAAATTGCAGGGCTTCCGCAGTAACCATGGCACAAACTGATGTATTATGTTCTTTGGAATGAAAATGAAAAAATAGAAATGAGGATCTTTAAAACCGGAATGCATACAAATGTATCAGCTAGCTCAACAACTGAAAATCATTGGCTGTTGGGATGCACCTGTAACAGTATTGTGTGAGAATTGGGAACATTCAGAGGTATTGGGTGTACAGCTGTATGTACTGCTGGAAAGTCTTAAGTAAACCTAATTTCCTCAGGTTGTCTAATATCTGATTGGTGTTTTAACATGGAATTTTTTCACATTGATCAATTATGCCTACGTCATGGGCAATAGTATGGCTTTCCTGATAACTCCTTTTCAAGCTTAGACATTACTATAAGGGCAAACTTGCAAAATTCTCCTTCATGTGTTTATGTGCTGATGTACATGTTAGTACTGGTTCTACCATATGTTGATATGTCAGACTATCTCATCAGCTGTGCTCAAAATCTGATAATGTGTTCCTTTCCAAAACTCCACTTGTAGTCAGCCATATTGTTATTTGTCAATTTTCCTCTCAGGAGAGTATCTGGCCCAGTAATCATTTGCCCCAGAGACAAACAATGGTCATTGTTCATGGCGTTTATGTTTCCTCTGTCACCACCACAGTGGCGTACTCACGTTTCCGTTTATTTGTGTTACATCCTAATAATAATACATTTAATTTATAACGCACTTTACATTTGGATCAATCTCAAAGTGCTACAAGGTAAAAGCAGATAAAAGCATCAAGAAAAAATATAATAACTATGTAAAAACATGACAAAAAAGCAGCAATGTTAATTAAAAGTTATAGGTTCTGATAAAAAGAAAAGTTTTAAGTCCTTTTTTAAATGTGTCAGTCGTCTGTGGAGCCCTCAGATGGGACACACACACACACACGTATATATATATATATATATATATATATATCAAATTGAAAACTTAAATGCTGTGTTTTCAATGGCATAGATCAGTACCATTTATTTGGCTATCTACCTTGTCACAATGTCTGTTAATGTGCTCCATCTGATGCTGTCAAGTTTATATATATTTTTTTTTTCTTCTTTCCGCTCTTTCCCCCTTTTTTTTCTTTTTACATCGAATGCCCTACCCGACACAATTCTGGCACTGGATGTGGCTGGGTATTCTGGTAGCACTAAAGACATTGCTTAAGGGTCCACACTCGACTTCTGTCACATCCTGGGATTTGAACCCCAGTCTCCTGGACCTAAGTCAGCAATGTAACCCATTGAGCTACCCAAGATTATATTGTCTTTCAAAGATTTAATAATCTCCAAATAGTTGGATGTACCTGCTGCTGTGGCTTGCTGTCAAAGTTTGGCAAACAGAGGGGTTTTGGGTCTGGAGATGCTCTTTTTAGATTTATGGTATCAGCGGATTTGACCGCTGCTGGTTTGAGCAAATTTGGCAAAACTCCCCTAAAGACTTGGTTGTCCTTTTTTAATTTGGCTTAAAACCATTATGTGTCCACAGTTGTGCTTGGCACTAAATGATTAATTAATAATGTTAATAGATGTTGGTAGATTCTCGTTAAACTCTTGAGACAATCAACTTTTCAACAGTTGGTGGCACCAAAGGTTATTCTTTAATAGCAGATGAAGCGGGAGCAGATAATGTCATTAACAAGCGCCAGTCAATCAACAAATGGTGGAAAATGGTGTGAAAATAATTATCTAATTAATTAGGAATTTTTGATTGATTAGGAGCCAGACCATCCTGTCACACATAAATTAATCCCTTCCTTGTCCATTTATCCTTTAACATAGTAGATGGTTAAAATTCTATTCTATTTTTATTGGATGGCTCATAGAAATATATGGTCCATTTCATGGTGCCTCCAGTCGTCCACAGTCAGGTCCAGTGTGGTAGACTTTTGAACTGAGTCACAGCGACATCTGCTGTTGTAACGGGTGAACTACAAAATACCTGTGTGCTCACAAAACTGAATATGCTCGTGTACAAGTAGCACGTCTCTCATGCGGTAAAATTGTGCCATAAGTCACGTGTGGTTTTTCGATTTGTGCAATTGTAGGATAGATTTTCTTATACTTATAAATGCACATTTGTACTTGTAACTTGTAGGAATGGCAGGAATCTAACTCCATATACCTCCTCCCTGTTAGGCACTTCTGTGGGGTTTTGCCCGGACCCAAATGCAGACGCATACAATGTAGAGCTGGTGCAAAATATATTTATTTCTCCACAAGACACGAGGAAGTAACAGGAACAGAAATTCGGGAGGTTACTCACAATACACTGGGAGGGGTTGGTACGCGTGACGACACGAGGACATCATGCAACAAACTGGCACAGAAGGGAATGTAAGGACAGACTTTATACACAGACATAATGAGACACAGCTGGAGGGGAAACAGGTGAGCATGATGACCAATCACAAGACAGACACAGAGGGAGAAAGGAACACAGAGGCGTGACACTCCCTCGGGCTTCAATTGGCACAGACTGAAACTCCCTATTTCTGGGAACCCTAATGATTAAACCCACAGGTTTAATGAATCCACTAAAACTTTGCCACGATTGAGCTTTGTAAAGTGTTTGTTAGAAAAATGCATATCGACTTGATTGTCAGGTGGTAAATATATTTTCTATTACTTGAACCCATGGTATACTTGAAATGATTTTGAACTCCTTCACTTCTCTCTTTTTTTAAGCTATTACTCTTAAACTCTTATTACTCCTTTTTATTTATCATGTATTAAGTGACAATTGCTAAGAGTACGTAATAGGATTAAAATAATACTTGGTATACAGTGCTTATTGTGAAGACAGAAAGACAGTAACAAAAATTAGTAATTGTAAAAATATGTCAAAATTACGTAATTGTTCCATTTATTTATTATCCTTTTTTTTGTTTATTGCACCTGTTTAGGCTGATCCGTTCCAAAAAGCCTTATTTGTAAAAGCTGCAGGGGGCAGCGCAGTGCTGGGACGTTCACTTGAGGAAGCGGAGTAATGAAATCACCTTAGGTATTTCCGCTTTCCATCAGAGAGACGGCGTACAAGAATCTTAAATAGCGCTCATTTGCGCGACAAAGACACAAGCCGTCGATAGAGCAGAAGAGCTGAAACACTGAAACGGGTGCATCAACGTGAAAGAGACCTCAGAGACGTTGTTGGTAGGGGATGAGCTCAGTGCAACATTTAATTAATATTAATATTCATTTGTTTTGGATGGAGCAGCATTATTGCTTTGTTGAGATCAATATTATTTTTATTCAGCAATTGATGTGAAATGCGGTTATGTTTTCTTCTTAGGGACATTTTATGGTGGCTATTAACGATTATTCTTTGCATTATTATTAAATGGTATTTTATGCAATTGATTGATTAAATTATTATATAATGTAATGCAATTGCTTAATGCAGTTATTATTATATAATATAATTGAGTAAATTATTATTTATTATCATATTTAATATAATATAATATCTAATAGTATCAGTGGGATATTTAAATACATTATGTCATTGGAGTAATAGCAGGAAAATAGAATATTATAATTATATTGTTACATGATAATTATATAGTATAATGTCAACGGATACATTCAAGAATTATTACTTAGATCTTTGGAAGGACCAATTAATTTATTTGAATTGCTATGTCAGAGATAGTGAACTCTATTTTGATTTGGTTAAAGAAAAAGTAAAAATAACTTTAAAAATACAGAAGCTGAAAAAGAGAAAATAATTTATTTGAATAAAAGTTTTCATGATAATTGCAGTAGTCTGAAAATACTTACTGGTTTTTATTTCTTTTACTTTTATGAATTTTATTCAAAGGTTATTACTCTGACAAACTCAACTGTCATCTGATTGCGATTGTGAAAAAAATAAAAAAGCAAGAAAAGATTTAATGAAAGGGAGTTGAGTTGTCCAGCGTTCTCCACACTTTTTTGAGTTTTGGCAAACAAAGAGCGGAAAAACCCAAATAACTTGACTCTTCCCCTTGTTTCTAGAACATCCCTGACCAGAATTATCCTTAAGTTAAATAGTCCCAACCGACACATCTAATAAGCATAATTATTAACACCCAATTGAGCTCCCATTTGCACGCATGCATGCACATATATTTTTCAACACATACTAAGTATGTACTTAAAGTCTTTCAATCTCATGGTTGATGAGAGTATATCAGCTTAGCCTCAACTATTTTGTCCCCACTCCTTATATCTGTTTGTCAGAGAATTTTGTGTAGAGTTTTACATTATATTATTAATGACCACACCAGGAATCCATGATAATCACTTAGAACTTAAATATTAAAATGTACGTTTGAAACCAAAATTAATCAATCTCCACTGTATATGATTCAGTTCCAGGCATGTTTATTTTTATGTCTATGCGACCCTGCCTTCATGATGGTAGTAAAGATTATTTAGTCACAGTTTTTGTGCAGAGTAGGTAAAACCAGTCTGGTAGGTCAGCGCCCAGGTAAGAGTTGGGAAGTGCTTGGCGGATGTTTAGTCACAGAGCTGACATTTTTCCCATGTCCGGAAATCATTGTTCTCACACTCAGGTGTCGAGCTGACAGTAAGCTCCGGTCCTTTCATTTAGGGAGTTGGTTTGGTCTCAATATTTTCTCCCTATCAGGGATCTGAATGAACAAACCTCTCTCTCTGCTCATCTTTATCTGATGGATCATTATATATTGTAAGGGACTTCACTTTCACTTTATTGCAAACGGATCAAACTTTATGTCATTGTTCTCCAATGTAACCCATCAAAGTTCATGTTTTTAAGAAGCTAAGTGTTTCTGTCTTACTCAGATTTTTACTGACCTAATATAAGGTTGTTGTGAATTCCACATTCTTTGCTAAAGTTTGTCTATATTTATATTAATGAAAACACCATGTCAGAGTTTTAAAAAAAAAATGCCATTGGATAAAAATGAACAAAACATTTTATGTTTATTCTTATCGTAAAGAGCACATAACATGATCTAATGGGAAATATTTTATATTTTTTATGGCTTCTGTACTTCAGTCTTTCAAAATCTGTAATAGAGGAAATTCGTCAATGCTTTTGATGACCTTAGCTTGTATTATTTGTCCTCTTGCAGAGTGTTAAATTCAGCATTCTAAAGAACCCCACTTAATTATAAATGAAGTACAGGACCACTTAAGGGATGTCATGATACTTAGGCCATGTTGGACAGACAAGTTCAACCTTAACTAAACAGGACGGTGTTATTTCAATGTTGAAGGTGTGGTTGTGTTGACTAGTTAGTGTAAATGTTGGAGCAGATGAGTTGTCGGGTTAATGGTATGAAACTTGTCACCTGCAGGTAGTGTGGCGGAACAACTGGACGGACTCCCTTCAGCCAGTCTACCGAACCCCCTGCTCTGTCCTTGCACACACATGGTAAAATCGTCTACAGTGTTTCTGCTTAATCTAAATTGCAAAAAAACAATGACACCTGCTATCAAAGGTAGATGTACAGCTTGTTAACCTGCTTGGTTGTCTTTACCCGTCATTGAGATGATGAATCATTGATTCATCTTTACCTGTTGATTCATGATTTAAATTATTTATTTTTTTATGTGTTTTTGTCTTGTATCACAGTTGAAAGCTGAATACACTGCTGTCACAATCTGGCTTTGACAGCAGCTTTTAATCATATTAATGTTTGCTGATATTTGAACTATCTATGTGCAGTAAAGCCTTTGTTTGAATATGAAAATTATCTTCTAGTTGCATCTTAATAGACTGTCTAACTCTTTCCCCACTAGGATGTTACTGGGTATAGGTGGGTGCGCTGGCGGCTGTGGTTTTGTCGTCTAGCGGCCATGCTGTCCTTGGGTCTCCTTCTCCTTGTGTTTCACTGGCGCCCACGGCTTGCTGTCCTCGCCCGCTGCTGCTCCTGCCCTCTGCCTCTGGCAGACGTTCTGATATTAAAAGTGAGAAAAATATATTAATGTTATGAGTGAGTTTAGATGATACTGACTGAATCTAGTACAGTCATACCTATAATAAAACCTCATCTTAAATATTACTTTCTCAGTCCGTTATATTTAAATTTAATAATTTAATTATGTGCCGATTATTTACTGCTCAAGCTTTGAAAGGCATTCATGAAAGATAGTGTCTGAAAACCTGCCACATCTATTCCATATTATCAGAAAGCAATATGTAATTGTAATTTTTTTTACAATAACGTGCAAATTCTTAGCAATTACCAGCTTTCCAAAATAATACTCTTTAAATATCCATATCCATTATGCTGAAAACATTCTTCTTATAGCAGTTATATGCTTGCTGTCTGATTGAGCAAGTATCTTGGTCTCAGTGATCACTATGTGTTTTGTAATTTTTTTTCAGGACAGCTTTGGCCATCAGCATGTGGTTGAGGTCCAGTGGGAAGTAATGGAGGATGACAGGTCAGCATATATGTATTATTTCCCTGGTAACATGCCTTTAGCCCTTCACCACTACTCCCATATCCAACAGGAGAAAAATGTAAACTTGGTGTATGTCTTTTAGTTTGAAGTCTCTGGGAGAGCTGGAGGAAAATGAATGCCGAGACACAGTTAAACTGTACAAGGAACAGGTATAGAAAATAGAACTTCTTTGGTAGAAAGGTGTGTTGACCAATATTTTCCTTATGGAAAGTGATGTTTATTGTTTTGCAGAAAACTCTGTTGCGCTACTATGTTTTTGAAGGACTTCGCTACATCTGGCTAGACAAGAAAGGAGCTTTCTGTCGCGTTAGGTATGCAAGCGGTAAAACAGGAACCACTGAGACACTGTTTACTGAGCAACTACGAACATTCTTCATATTTAATTTGAAAATAAATATAATAAAAAAGTCAAATATTAGCCTTTTGACCTTTTTTAATGAAAAATTATTTTGAAATGTCTTTGTTTGTAGTGTCCTCAATGAGGACTGGACTTGCAAGGACCTGTATGGCTTCCAAAGGGGCCTGAATCTACAGGAGCAGAGCTTGAGGTAGGAAAGGATGTATGAATAGTGAAATACTTCAATTCTTAAATCTTATGGACGTTTGCTGCCTTAATTCATAACGTGAAATCTTAAAGGAGGCGCAAGTTTGGGCCCAACCTTATTGACGTGCCCGTGAAGCCGTATGTAAAACTACTGTTTGAGGAGGTAAGATGAAAATCTGTGATACTGCCACAGAAAGACTTTTTCTTTAATGATAATGTGAAAAATCTTTGTTAATGTTAGTCAAAATTATTCTGAGATATAGAATTTAACCATATTTATTTTTTGTCTCTTTCTTCATACACTTCTTCAGATCCTCAACCCGTTCTATGTGTTCCAGGTGTTCAGCATCGTCTTGTGGATGTCTGATGAATATTATATTTATGCCACATGTATCCTCGTTATCTCCTTTCTCTCAATCTCTATCTCACTTCGGGAGATCCGCGAGGTGAGCCTGTATTTTGAAAGTAAATCTGAATTTCATTTTATTTTATCTCTGAATTGTATGTAAATAAGTGTATATGCATTTAAGTAACCTGTTGTTACACAGCAAAGCATCATCCTTCACAACATGGCCAAGCTAATTACAAATGTGAAAATACGCAGAGAGTCAGGAGGTGAGCTTCTTACTTGATGAAATTCTTGAATCTTTTTTTATCTTCTTCTTTATCTTAGAGGACTTGATTTTTAATTGATATTTTGGGGGATAAATCTTATCTAACACTCTTGTTACTGTAAGTAAAAAAAATAATGAAGCCCTGTGTTATTTTAAGTAAAGCCACACTTCTTCTGTCCAGTCACTCTGTATAAAACCCAGGAGTCTCTATAGCATCGTTTATTTCTTGTCTGTTTTCTCAGTGGAACAGTGTTTGAGTTCTGTGGACCTCGTCCCTGGGGACTGCCTCATCATCCCTCGGGAAGGTATGCTGCTGCCTTGCGATGCTGCGCTGCTGGCTGGGGAATGTTTGGTCAACGAGAGCATGCTCACAGGTTAGCGACAAACTTCAACCACACCACCAGGCAAAGGAAAGCTTTATTAAATATTCATTACATTCTTAAGCTGAGGACACTTGACTCAAACCTTGTCTGTTCAGTTTTTTCAATTTGATCCAGGTAGGAAACCTCCCTCGAGCAAAGTCTGTAACGCCAGACTTTGCTCGACTTGCCAGACTTTGCTTTTTTTTCTTCTTTTTTAACCAAACCTTGGTTCTGTTCATTTACAGTGTAAATCAGGCTACCAATGACAATAAACATAAGAAGAAAAAGTAAAAAAAAAAAAGAAGCTTCTGTAGCACATGGGTAAAGGAAGAAATTAGCTATTTAATAGTGATATGGGCCAACTAAGTAATCAAAAGTCAAATGGAAAAAAAATGAGCACAAATGCTGAAAAATATATTTTCGATGAGGATCAGAGATCTAAAGTGCACTCTGTCCCATGAACATCTCACTAGTTCAACAATGATATACTGTTCTTTGGTATGACAAATCTATATGAAAGTATTTCAAACTTCTGCTATGTTTAAAATTAATGATTAACTACTATACTATATAATGAACTATTAAAACTGGGATTATTCACTTTTGTATTTTGTTATCTTCAATGAAGGCATTAAATATTGCAACAAAAGATATCTCCATTCATTCACGCATGAGAGGGGAGGGTGCAAAACAGAAGGCGCCTCAAATTTTTTAACCTCTGGGCTAAGGCTTTTATCTTTTGCAAAATATTTGATTTACCAGTGGATGTTGACTGTACCCATTGAACTGGGTAGTGCATGTGATCACTGCTCAGGACTGTGGTATCCTGAGGATTTGTTCTCCTTGATATTGAGAGTTAAACATTGGAGCCAGGCAGGAATATGGAGCTACGCATGATGAGAAATAGTGCCAACCTTGTTTATAGCTATGGTGAGATCAGAACTGTGAGCAGAGTTGTCACTAATAACTTCAAAACTTTTTAGCACAAGGGTTGTTCTCATACAGAAACATTTAGAAAAATCTAAGAAATCATACTTGTCCATGGGGGAGCATTAGTACATAGGCTTAACCCCTTGTGTTTATCATGGGCTCACCATCGATGGAAAGGATGCACTCCAGTGGTGCTTCTTCCGTCGTTATATGTCTGAACCAATGTGCCAAAATTGGAATATCAATAAGTAGAGGGTTGCAATAAATTCATGCCTCATAAATTTTTTTGATGAGGTTAATGAACAAACGGGTTTTGACATAGTAGACACGGTGTTGAGCTTCTTTTTTTTTCTATCCATGAAATGCATATTTTCATTGTTTTGGAAATACAAGTCAATATGAATATTGAAATCAATGTGTTTAACAAAATAAAATAAAAAAAATTAAAGGAACAACACTTAAATCACAGTCCGGACATCGATGAAAGAAACATTCAAGTTGAAAATCTTAATTGATATACATTGCGCTATTTGTTAAGAACAAAATTATGCAATAACAATCGATGGAAATCAAAATCATTCAACCATTGAGGGCTGGATTCTAAGGTACACCAAAAATCAAAGTGAAAAACTGAAATCACAGACTGATCCAACTCCAGTGAATTTCATCACAACAACGCCTACTGAAACCCAGGAGTGTGTTTGAGCCCCACATGCCAAAGGGACCTCCTGAAAACGTCTGGACATGCTCCTGTTGAGATAGAGGATGGTTTCCTGGGTGATCTCCTCCCATAACTGGATCAGGGCTCCTGTACAGTGTGTGGTCAGTGGTGGTGGCGTCTCATGCAGCGATACATAATATCTCAGAGGTTCTCAGCTGCATTCAGGTTCGGGTAACATGAGGACCAGTCAATGGCATCAATACCTTCTTCCTCCAGGAACGGCCTACACACTCTGACCACATGAGGCCAGGCATTGTCCTGGACCAGGAGGAACCCAGGTCCCACTGGACAAGTGTAAGGTCTGATAGTGGTTTGGAGTTACATCCTGGTACCCAACAGCAGTCAGGATACCGTTGGCTAGCCCCTGGAGGTCTGTGAGACCATCCAAGGATCTGTCTCCCCAGACCATCATCGACACAACACTAAGTCGGTTCTGCTGGACGATGATGCAGCAGCATTACATTCTCTACAGCGTCTCCAGACTTCTGGCACGCCTGCAACATGACCTCACTTTGAACCTGCTCTCATCTGTGAAGAGAACAGGGCACCAATGGAGAACCTGCCAATTCTGCTGTTCTCTGGTGAACACCAATTGAGCTCCACAATGCCGGGCTGTAAGCACTGGTCCCAGTAAATGATGTTGGGCCCTCATGCCACCCTCATGCAGTCTGTTGCTGACAGTTTTGTCAGAAACATCACACCAGTAGCCCACTGGAGGTCATTTTGTAGGTATCTGGCAGTGTTTCTTCTGTTCCTCCTCACACTGAGGAGCAGATACCAGTCTGGCTGCTGGGTTGTTGTCCTTCTACGGACCTGTTCAGCTCTCTTTGTGTAACAGCCCGTATTCTGGCATCTCCTCCATGCTCTTGAGACTGTGCTGAGAGAAATAGCAAACCATCTTGCAACTGCACACAGCGTTAAGTCATCCTGAAGGAGCTGGACTACCTGTGCAGCATCAGTGGGCTGCAGGTACTGCCTCATGTCACAAGTAGTGATAAAGACTCTAGCAGAACATAAAACAAGAGAAGAGTCAGTCAGTAAAGATAAGTAGAGAGAAATGGATCGTGGCCACCACTTGCAGAACCATTCCCTTTTTGGCAGTTGTCATGCTCTTGCATCTCCATTCCACCTGTTGACACTCATTTGCACCAAAACACGTGAAACTGATTCACAGTCATATGTTCTTTCTAAATGGACAGTTTGATATCCCTGAAGTTTTACTGCCTTGGTTTCATACTGCGATGATTAAGTGTTACCCTGATTTTTTTGAGTAGTGTATATGTTGTGTATTCACTCAGACTCCTCATTATTGTGTCCAGGTGAAAGTGACCCCATGCTTAAAACACCCCTACCGTCAGGTGACAGAACGTACAGTTCTGAGACTGAGCACAGACACACCCTCTTTTGTGGTACTCAGCTCATTCAAGTCAAAGGAGGAGGGCCGGGGGGGAGCAGTGCTGTTGCTGTGGTCACAAGTACAGGTAAGTAAGTAATCAAAGTGATTTTCTGACTTAACAACTATTTAGGTAGATGGGAGTTTAACTGTTAATTCCATGATTTCAATTTTAACTTGGGATCTTTCTGTGAGTAGGATGTGTCTCTGATGTGGCTTTATTGGGAAAAATCTAACAAAGTGTTCCGTATTAACCACAAAACTTGATATACCAATTTTCCATACCCTGGAGTGGGTTTTTGTAAGGGCTTAATTTTTGCTCTACTAGTCAAACCAGTTCTCCCACTTATTGTACAAATTATTGAAATTGGTTTTAGAATTTGATTAACTAACTTAGTAATTTACTTTTTATGTAATCGTAAGACATGGCAATGAAGAAAAGCCAATATATACATGCAATAGAATCAGAATCTTTATTGTAATTATACAAAAAGGACATCAAAATTGTATGCTGTCATAAATATGTAAGTATATGTATATAAATATAGGTATCAAAATGTGTGTGCTTGTATTATAAAAAAATATCTTCGTTATAGACAAATGTATATTAAGCAGCGATATGTATATTTAGCAGTGATAGTTATATTTTACAGTTGAATAGCTGAAAAATAGTAGGAACAGTGAAAGAAGGCATACCTTTCAGGGTTATTATTGCAACAGCCCTGGGATATGTGCTGTTTCTCAGTCTGTTCGTTCATGCTTTTATTGTACCGCCTCCCTGAGGGTAACAGTTGGGATAGGTGATGTGCTGGGTGGGATGTGTACTTCAGGATGCTGCAGGCTTTCCTGTGGCAGCCGGACCTTTACAGTTCCTCTAAGGAGAGGAGAGCACAGCTGATGATCTTCCGTGTTGTGTTGATGACCCTGTGGAGTGCAGAAGAGGAAACCATAAATGCAAAAGATGTCATTACAGAAATACACGTCCATACTAGAATGGCACTCAGTAAAGCACATCTCTCCACTAAGGCCTATCAGTCTATTTTAAAGACAGATTCAAGGTAGGCACATAGATCATACCATCGTTGTATGATATCCTCCACGGTCATAGTCCTGTCCGATGGTCCGCTTTCAGACTCTCTGGATCCGTTAGTTGGTTCAGATTTTAGCAGGAGAGCGTCCGAGTCTCCTGTATTTCTCCGCTTCTTACAGCGGTTGTCACTCGCTTCTCGGAGGCGTTTAGTCTCCTTGTGTTGAAATATTGTTGGCACAGCGTCGCGTTTTAGCCTTCGTTTATAACCAGCATGACCCGTAAGCTCTTTAAGCAGATGTTGTCGAGGAAATGTTTCAAATGCATTAGGAGAAAAGTGATGCGAACACAGACGCGGAAGTTGTGTACATCCACAGGCGTCTTCCCACTGTTTTTTCCTCTTCTTATCTCTGGGAAAGCTGTGAAGACTTACATCGCTTCCCTGGATTCCCCTTCGACTGGAAAGTACAACCAAAAGCAACACAATGCGACATTATATAAATCTTTCTCTCACCAATGCTACGAAAACAACAACCAACTACAGCTGCCAAGCGCCACATCAACCATTCTAAGTCATCAACCCATAATGCAATGCGCTGTTAAGGTAATGCTGACCTGCGTAGCTCAACTATGTCTTAAACTGTGAGGACTTATTAAGTAATGAAATTCAAAAGCATTTATGGCATTATAATGCTTCAATGTCTTCATAGTCAGGTTTCCTTTAGGATGTATATTGGTAGAGAGAGAGCCTTTCATCATTACAGTGTGTTTACTTAGTAAAAATTTGTGCATGTTAAATAAAATTGAGCTGTACCACAAGAAGTCCTTAGGGTCAACGTTGACATAATTAAAAAAATTACACATAAAATTGTGTACGGACATAGCGTAGACGTAAAAAGTGAAGAGATGTGTTGAAATTAATTTAATGGCTTTAAAGACCGCTGCATCAGTGCCTCTGCTTTTATTTTATAAGGTTCATTGCCACAACCTCCTCTACCATCGTCTTTTTTGTTGTCGTCTAAATGTTTGACTCTTAATGCCACCTTGTTGACGAATCAGTATCAACATAAAGGATGCTTGGAAGTGGGTTGCCATTGATGGATACCTTTGAAACGGTTCCATTTGTAAATATCTATAAATTAACCATAAGTCAATCAAGCTCAATCCAATATTAAACTCATAGCCGAGTTACCACAAATTATACACATTTACACATCCAGATTTTTATCCGGATCCACAAAAGAATTGCATACATATACTGTCTATACTGGCCCAAGATCTGTCCTCCCACCAAACTTCATGGAAATCAGTAAACATGAAATAGGTGAAAACATTATTATTCTCCCTGGATGTATAAAATACAACTCACAATACCAAAGTCTGAGTAATATAGAAAATATGCAAGTGCTGGGCAATAAATTGTAAATAACTGATAATAACTAATGGACAAATGGAATGTCTCTTTAATTATTGGAATGGAATGTCTTTTTAATTATTTGTTGAGTACTATTTCCTATTTGTATGTTCATGAGCCCTGCTTAAAAAAATGGCCTGCAAGTTTTTCTCATGTGCCTCAGCCCTGTTACTCTGCATTCACTCAAAATGAAGAAGGTAGACACAAAGCAGCACGGATGACATATGTGTAAAAGCAGGTCTCAACAAAAAGAAGTGTTTCATCTTTGGGCATTTTGTAGCAAGAGGTCAGCTGAAGGCAATTGAAGTGGAGACACGTGACATTGACCTGGAATTTTCTAAAATACCAGAAAACAAAAATATGCAGGACTGACTCCAGACATTCAGGACAGATGCAGCAGCAGTAGGACCCACATGATGTGCTCGTAGCCTCAACTCATCACAGCTTATGTGCTTACTGATGGTTGTACAGTGTGAAATCGCACATTTTGAGAAGAAAGATATATTTCAAATGAATACAAAATAATAAATATAATAATAAATTAATAATAATAATATAGTAATAATAATAATAATTAATAATAATAAATTGTTCAATCAATTACTTAACCATAAGTCCCTCCCCTAATTGAAGTGCCCATTTTGGCATTACCCTTCTTGTCTATATGTAATATTAATAGAGATTTCTGATTGTTGTCAACAATAAATGTGTTGTGTCCTTAAAGCTACCTTGGATTCAGTGAAGTGAAAAATATAAAAAAATATCCCAGTCTAAATTCAGTTCATTCAGTGTATAAAATATATAATTGTTCTTTAATCGTAATCAACGTAAAAGACGGAAGTAATGGCCATATTCAAGTTAAGCCATATTCAACCAGCCCAACAATATACAATTTTGCATCCTCAGGATTCTTCACAGCCAAAGGTAACCTGGTCAGCTCCATTTTGTATCCTCAGCCAATGAACTTCCGTTTCTACCAAGATTCTGCAAAGTTCCTGCTCATCCTGGGCTTCATTGGTAAGAGATCTTGGTCATTTTGTTGTTGAGTGCATGAAAAGCTACCCGTATTATGTGTAAGCTTCTCAGGCTGTGTTTTTAAAGGCTTTGTCCAAAATTTTCCATATGGCTGCAGCATTACTTGGCACCATCTACAGCTTTGTGATCCTCTACAAAGGAAATGTAAGTGAAAAGCTACAATGTGAGAACCAGATAATCTGGCCTGTCATTATTTGACATAGTAAAATGAAATGAAATCACTGACTTGCTCCTGAATGTGTGTTCAGGTGTCCTGGGGACAGTTGATACTTAGGAGCCTGGATGTTGTGACGATCGCCGTGCCCCCTGCCTTGCCTGCTGCAATCACCATTGCCACCATCTATGCCCAGAAAAGGCTGAAAAGCCGAGGTGTCTTCTGCATCAGTCCACCACGCATTAACATCTGCGGCAAGGTGTCGATATTCTGCTTTGACAAGGTGAAGGACAACGAGTTAACCAAAGATTTCTGTGCATTGTGAGGACAGTCTTGGCCATTTGACATGATGAAGTCACTCTTCATAAGAGAACTTTTTTTTTGTCCAGACTGGGACTCTCACCGAGGAGGGCCTGGATGTATGGGGAGTGATAGAGGCCTGGGGACCTGATGGATTCTCTGATCTGGTCCCTGAACCCAAGCTCCTGCTACCAGGATACATGCGCTCAGGGCTTGCCTGCTGTCACACTCTGACGCTGTTGCTAGGTCAGCCCCTTGGAGACCCTCTGGAGCTCAAGATGGTTGAGTCCACTGGTTGGGTATGGCAATGAGATGCTTAATTTATTTACTATACTAAGTGTTTGGTGATTACAGGAGTTTGACTTTCCTAAAAGGGACCATATATCGTTACCCTTTTCTGTACAATGTACGTAACTTCAAATAGTCCCCTTCCCCAGTTCAATGAGATTTCACACGTAATTTATAGGGGCCATAAAGGCGTCAAACCTTTTTCTTCAATCCTCACTCAAATTCAAATTCAGTGGTAATAGATTTGCAGTGGCCCTAGTTGAGTGTGACTGCTATCTGGTGGTCGACATTGAATGGTACACCCGTTAGCTTTTGTGCACGAGGATTTTGGCCTGCAACAACTGTTGCGTGTGATTTCACCCTAGGGAGAGTTTTGTCTTGCCCTGGTTGGTTTTACAAGGGAGACGCACTGTTTTAAGGCCCAATCAAGTTTGTTTGAAATATTGCAAATCTGTCCTCTGCTGGATTATGTGTATGCATTCTTATTGTTAACAGCAACATGTGTTTGAGAGCTTGTGAGACTTGGGTGTGTGAACAAGTCAAATCTGGACTCTGGGCCAACACGCCACTGAGAGTTAGCACTAGGGGATTCCTCCCCGGACACACTGGAAACATTCGATTACCAGGGAATACAATTGACATGACCACATGCAGTAGGGTAGAACTACAAGGACATCTTCTTTCGACTTGCTTTCTGACCTCAGGCCATGTTAGATTGACCAGTCGGGGTGAATAGAGATGTGGAAAGGCCTCCTAGACAAAGAGGATTTGCTTCCCAATGGTCCTGGTGGAGACAATGCAAGTACCTGGATCCTGGTTTCCTGACGGGCACAGGAGCTGAGTTGAATGTTTTTGGATACCACCAGCACCTAAGATTAATGGAGGTCGGCCGATCCATAGCTGATGACTTATGTAGGAGATATAGCTATCTGCTCCACATCCTCTGAATTAAGGCTAGAGCCAGGCAAAATATACCCCTAGAGTCCAGTGGGATGGCCAGGACATCTCCCTCACACCCAGACATATCTATAATTGTGTCAACTGTGCCACGCACATTCATCCAGTGTATCGGTCACGGCGGTCAGAGGTCCCCGCTGGTGAGCTGGTCACGTTAGAGCTGCTCCTTTTTAAGCCTGCTCACTCATGGCAGACTGGAAATGGAGGTGGGCTGCCACCAGCGGCTCCATATGCAGCTTTTGATTCATGGCTTACCTTTTCTTCCACTTTAAATCCAGGGGAAGATGTGCCTTGAATATTGGTCTTGCCAGACAATTGATTAATTTTCCAGAAAACCGTAACGGGATCCTCGTGTTCCGGGAACACAGAGAGAATTATCTCGCTGCCCGTCTACGTTTTCATTTTACCACATTAAGTTTACCCATGTTTTGCATAGCCACACTAGGCATGGGGGATAGGTTGTTCAGCTCTTGCGGCAGGCCAGTCAGCGGCTTGTCTTGGAGTGTTTCATTAGCCTCTTGTAGAGCCTCTTGTAAAGCGAAAGCAATGAGTGCACAAGCTTTGGTTGTCCTTAGTCATATACTAATAGGCGTAGCCTATTTGGGCTTAGCCCAAATCACGCAAAGCAGGGATGTTGTGGGTCTCTTCATTGTGGGTGGGTTCATTGTGGGTCTCTTCATATCTTAACCACACGAGCATCCCTAAGCAGTGTCAGCATCCTGAGGGGTAGGGAGCAACTTTCCAACTGCATCTACCATAATGGTAAAAATGGGATGAAGTTGGGAAACTTTCTAGCTCCTTTCATTTTGCTAAAAGCAAGGTCCGTATTGCAAGCTGATCCTGATCCATTTCTCTCAAACCCCCAATTGCATTAAATATTATTCATATTACTGATGCAGGGATACCAAAACACGATTGTAAAACGTGGGTTCCAATTTGGTCATGGTCCTCTATCAATGTGAAAAGATATGGCAACAAAAAATATAGTATTTATTGTTTTTCAAATCTCCTTCTCCTTGCAGTTTTTGTTTTTAAAAAACCTCACATGGTCCATTCTACCTATCTTAAAATGTCTTCTTTCAACCTCAGTTTACTTGCACTTCTGTTATAATATTTAACTAAAAACACTTTTCTTTGAATCTTATCAAATTTTCCAGGCTCTTCAGGAGCCAGATGGAAATGAAGGGGTTCTCGATGCAGAGTTTGGGGGACACCAAGTTTTAGCTGTAATGAGACCTCCAACTCAACTGCTCCAGGCTCTAGAAACAGTGAGTGCTCTGACCATCACACTCATTTAGAATGAACGATATGAGTCAATTCTTAGTGTCTGTGAACCTAACATGTAAACATATGTCCGTCCTCCAGTCATACAAAAATGTTATTGATCTCTTTCATTTCTGCTGTCAGCCCACAAGCAAGGCAGTGGCCTTGATCCAGAGGTTTCCCTTTTCTTCAGCCCTGCAGAGGATGAGTGTGGTGACAGTGGCGCAGGGAGGACACTCGCCTCTCGCTTTCATGAAAGGATCCCCAGAGATGGTGGCTAGCCTTTGCAGAGCAGAAACTGGTAATAATATTAATAGTAATAATAATAACAACCTAGTGTGTAAACATATAACATGAATTTGGCATTTTTATTGTAATTTACTTTTGTTTATTTGAAATTGAAATATCTTTAACATAACTGCAGTGTGTCTACATCTTTATAATTCCTTATACACTCAACAAAATTCTTAATGTTGACAGTGCCGGCAGAGTTCTCTAGCAAACTGGGCAACTTTTCCAGCGAGGGCCTCAGGGTTCTTGCACTCGCCTATAAACCATTAGACCAGAAGATTGACTTGGGGACACTTCAAAGGTAAGAACCCAGTCAGTGGTTCTGATAGCTTCTGTCTCAAATGCTTAAATAATGCTTAAAAGGTTTTATCTGCTATCTATATGTCTGTCTGTCTGTCTGTCTGTCTACTTAAAACAAGCTACAGCTAAAAGAGCAGAAGATATATATTCATATATATGTATCTATATATATATATATATATATATATATATATGTATCTATATATATATATATGTATCTATATATATATATATATATATATATATATA
>VRLP01005404.1:0-37286 GCA_009660295.1 Lophius piscatorius | reverse complement strand
ATACAGTCAAACAGTCCAGGTTCATACAGGCAAACAGTCCAGGTTTATACAGTCAAACAGTCCAGGTTCATACAGTCAAACAGTCCAGGTTCATACAGTCAAACAGTCCAGGTTCATACAGTGGTATGAGGTTGTTTAATGATTGTTTCTTACTGTGGACAGTTTCTAACCTTTACTAAAGGTTGCTGTAACAAAGTTGATAAGCAGGTTGCAGTGTCAGCGTCACATTCACATCTATATCTGTCTTAACATCAGTAATCTGATAGTCTGAGGCTGGAATGAAGTTTTTTTTATCCTTAATGTGAAACAAATCAGATTCTTTAGCGCAGTGTGAACACAGACATCTGATATTTTCTCATCAGATATCAGTCACTTTCAGGTAATGAAATAAGATCACTGAGTTAGTGAAACCCATGCCAAATCCACATGCAGAACTCAAAACTGATTTCCAAACCGGATCGATTGAGAGTCTACAGTTAGCCCTGATTTTTATCTTAATGGTATCCTGGCGGGTGACGACGCATATGACACGTGCAAATACGCATCACAGTGCGGATCCCTGCCATTGTGGTGGACAGATGAGTTCACATTGGAGCTAGGTGTAGGTCATATTGATCAAATAGATATTTCAAACTCTAATGAAACATTTCTTAAGCTGACCCAACACCTTAACGTTCACTAACATCCAGTTCTGCAGCGTCACATGACCACGTGGAAGGCATTGAGCTGAGGTCCCTCTTTGTTCGTTTCTTGTTGTAAATGATGAGTCGAACACGGCGTGCGTGGCCAGGAGACTAGAAAATAACTTGTCAAGTCCCATGTGAAACGAGAGAACTAAATGCCCCGAGGGCCAAATTTCAATCAATGTCTCCTTGTCCTTTCACCACAGCAAATTAGATTCTCGCCGTGCATGCGAGGGAGGTGTGACCCTGAACTGACTAGAGGATCAGACACAGAGCTTTGACAGGTAGGAGCAGCACCCATGCAACGGCAGCAGCAGCAGAAGCAACAGTCCAGGGTCAGAGGATGGCGGGACTGAGAGTGACCTCATTCATGATTGGCCCTTTAATCTCATCTCTCTCCTTGACTGTTCATATTTGTATTTGACATACATCTAATTTTATTGTAATGGTGGTTCTGACAGCTCTGACAAGTAACCCTGATTCTGGCTTCCCACTTAATTGGACCACTTCAAGAGGGCCTAACTAGAACTTTCTTTGCTTGAACCAAAAACATTTTTTCTTTGCTTTTGAACTGGTTCTGTGTTCAGACAATTTTGAGTCTGTGGGACGTGACTATCAGGCTGAAATCAAACAGCTATGAGGGAAGTGAGGCTGTGGGGTCACCGTTCAAGAGTTTATCATAGAATTAATTAGATTCATTTTTGTAATTGCTAAATGATTCATGGTTCTTTTTTTTGGACCTTAGACCTCAGAAATGTAGGGCTCCTCAACCTGCTTAAGCCCCCTTTAGCCCCTAATGATGACCTATCATTGACAAACACGCTGCTAAACAACAGGAAATGTCACTGGGATGACTGTCCTCCATCAGAATAAATAAAAAAGATCTTTAGGGATGAGGAGTCTACTTCAATATGGAGCCTGCTGTCTCCCGGTCGTTGTTGCTGTGATCCTCCTTGTTTAACTTTGTCAGCCAATACTGACTATAATGAATCCTGATTGAACAGTGATGTGAGCGTGCTCAGTGGGAGAAAAGCCACCTTAATTGAATTGCATTATTAGAATTAAATCAGTATTGAAAAGAATGAAAAATATATCAGATTTCGTGAGATTTGTGCTGCTCACACAGTCGTGAAAGAACCAGCGGACGAAAAACAAAATATAGACCACTTTGGCCTTCAGTGTGAATGTTACCTCTCAGCAGTGGGTGTCATAATGAAATGGGGGTTGTTACTGGTTGGGTTTGTTCAAAATGGAATGGGATGAGACATTTTGACGATTAAAAGTCACCGGAGCTGGCAAAAAAGGAGCTACAACCATGAGCCATAACATTAAAATCACCTGTTTAATATTGGGAAGGTCACCAGTAACAGCTCTGTGATGTCTGGGATCATACAACATGGGTTAGCCTTCGCTTCTTACAGGCATCAGTGACCATGTAACCAGTTCTCAACAACAAGACTGGAGATATTCTGATCCAGTGGTCCAGCCATCACTATTAAGTCCTTTTCACAATCTCTCAGATTCCCACCCTTGACGGTTTTTCCTGCTTCCAGCGTATTCCTTTCAGGATTAAATGTTCAATGGTCATATCACGTCATTCTAGGTTCACCTGTCAATGGTTGTAATGTTAAGGTGGATTGGGGTATAATTCAAAGCTAAGAAGTCATAATCCTGAGAGCTGTTCCGAAAGTCTATTGCATTGATCTTAATAAAACTTTAAGGGACAAAGAATTTCACACTGACTGAGATATTGACCCCGTAAAGTCGAGGATATTATGTGACTCTTCATCATCGCCGCCGGGTCTGCTGCTGCAGATCCTTCATGCTAACGCGATAACTGAAAAACTATTTGATGGATCATTTACCCATATAGACCTTAATGTGAGGAAGAACTGGATTGATTTTGGGTAAGATGAGCTGTAGATCTCTGACACTAGGGAGAGCTTTATCTGAAAAAGGTTTTCGGGCGATAATTTCTCAGCTGTTGGTCCGATATAGTCCAAATTTGGTGCATATGAATCGACTCGAGGATATCTATATTACATACATCATACATTACTCTAAAAGTTCATATTTTACTTACAAGGGTAGTTGTAGTTTTTTTTTACGAAAAACACTATTTTCCAGACATAAATTCCCAGCAGTTGTTCTGATTTATAGTTGTTCATGTTTTAATATAATCGTTTACTCACTAGAGGGAGCTTTTTTTCATGAAAGACTCAGGAGAACATGTACAATACAGGGGATTGGGGACTTTTTGGGGATATACCCTCGCTGTTGGGATGAGTGTAGTCTACTTGTCATCACAACTCACCGACATGTTGATACCTAGTTCTCTTGTTAATTCAATATTAATACTCCTAATTTCTTTACTCTAGCCTTTTTTTTCTTCTAACTGTTACTGGTGTTAAAAATTCAGATAAATAAACACCTAAATTGAGTATAGGAATCAAAACATTTCTCAGCATGTTGCACCTTTGTCAGAAATGATAATCTCCTCACTCAGTCACACAGGAGTGACTGTGTTTACGCAGTTTCATACTAAAGATGATCTCTGCAGCAAACAACACGGTCATTATGTTTACCAATTAGCCTAAAACAGACGTAGTGACAGCCGGAGTCACAAAATCAGCAAGATTAATACTGCATCCAGGCAGCACGACACAGAAGCTTTACTAAATCATATAATGTAATAAGGAGTTAAATCAAATAGCAGCATGCAACAAATAAGATTTATTGGTCTGGTCCTGCTCACAGCAAAAAGATGCTGATGTGCTGATGCAAGTGATTTATCCAAAGCCAGGAGAACGAGGAGCGGCTAAACGCGGACTGTTTTGGGTTTGTGAGGTCATCACCGGAGATTGCTACTTTGTTAAGGGTTCATAGGTCGGAGGTCACAGTGGGGTCAAAGCTACAGCAACAAGGTCATGGTGGGATACAAACGGATCGATGCTTTTATGTGAAAACATCTGTGGTTGTTCATGGGGGAGTGATGAATTACACAGAGGTGAGGTGTGTGATAAGAGGATTTGGTTCATTTCAATAAAGGCTTTTACAAGGTTAGGTCACCGACAAAGTACTTTTTTTTTTGTAGCTACCAGTCAATAAAACATAACGGAAAATCATGCAAAAGAAGAAGTTGTTTCCAAAAATCATCAGTGTGGAAGATCATCACTAAGTGAAATTCACTACCTATTACTATTACTATTACAATTTATTTATTCCTTGTTCTGTGTAAGTATTCGTTGGCATTTTTAACTTGATTTTGTGACTCTTGTTCTTGGGCTTCAACCACTGAGAGGGGATGCACTGAAATTGTGTTGTGCATTTGTGCGATGACAATTTACTATTCCTGTCTATTGAAGAAGAGGAGCCAAACTGAAACCAACTCTGTTATACTTAGCTGCATAAAAAATAAAGTCAGGAGGTAATTTCCTGACAAAAGTTAACAAACAAAACATGTTTTGTAAAAGCGGTTTTCTGATAAACACTTGTTTACTGATATGTCGTTCCTCGTAAGTAAAGAAAAATACAGAAGTGCAAAAACTTCAACCTGTGCTTTAAACACTGCGAGGAGATTTGCTAATAAACAAGAGCCATCCACAGACGGTACACCCCTTCAGCCCCCGCAAAGTCTGACTGAGTGTATTTGAATTAGCAGGCAGTTATACACTGATAAGCCATAACATTATAACCACTAACAGAGAATGACAGAATAACATTCACTATCTCGTTACCATGGTTACCGAGAGCGGATGGGATGTATTAGTCATAAGTTTTGTACCGAGGCTGATGTGTTAAAGCAGGAAAGGGTCTGACTTTGACAAGGACCAAATTGTGATGACTAGACGATTGGGTCAGAGCATCTCTAGAACCGCAGGTCTTGTTAGTGGTTTATTACCTACCAAAGTGGTCTAAGGAAGGAAAAATGGTGAAGTGGGCGCTCAAGGCTCAGTTTGCAGATAATACGTTTATGCCCCTCTTAATTCCCCATTATATGCCAGAGGTATTAACACAGGAGTGTTTTTAAGCAAGCATAATAAACCCTGTTTATTGTATCTCCGGGTACTGTGTGGGTTACGGTCATTATGAAGTTTAGAGAAAACAGTTGCTTGTTTTCTTGTGATAACGAGATGATTAACCTGCTATAATGAGAAAATGGACACAAATAAATATCCACCACCTTTGCTGTTCTCCGCTTCCATATGAAGGCATGGCTTTGTTCCTAAAACAAAACGCATTAGTTTGTTATGGATGATTTATATTTGCTTAGCATTATGCATTTGTTAAAGAAAGGTGTGTTTGTTTGTTTGGGCAGGAAATTAACTCCATATTCCAGCCTCTAATTCACTCTCCTTTTTAACCACTTTGCCTTTTCTCCTCTTCGTAAGTGCAACCACATTTAAATAAGCTGGTTCACCTCACATGGAGCCCTGATTGCCAATTTCCTCTGTTTCATTACTTATAAACTAATCAGTAACCTGTAACAGCCACGATGTGACTCTTCACACACTACATTTACTTTTTTCTAATAAACAATTAACGCAATCCTAGAGATGCGTTAAATGGAGATGCGCAACAAGATGTGTTATATATACAAAGCATGACGTAGACAGAATATTATAAAACTAATTTGGTAACTTTCGTGCAATGGAGTGAATGCAGTCCTCTCAAAATAAGGCTCTGCATCCCGAACAACAAGAACAACAATGTGATGTGTCATCCTGACTGGAGTTAATGTGGGACCTGCAGCCTGAACGCTCTGTGCACTCAAATGTACAAAAGGCGATATTTTCTTAAAGGAAACAAACATGCAGTGTTTGCCCAGAGATAAGAGCAGCTGCTGCACACCTGCCTGCAGCTTGCTCCCTCTCCTCGCTGGACAAGTGTTGGTCTTTTGTTGCAACAAACAGACAGGTGAGGGGTGGAGGGCGGAGATTTCAGCACCCGATTAATTACCGTCACAAGCATGACATGGGATATTGAGCTAAACCAAGTGTGTCTCATCTATCTGCTTGCTTCACTGACAAACCCTGCTGTTTGATAGAAGCATGAGATTCTCTCAGCTCCTGCACAAAGACAGCTGTCTTGAAGGAAAATATCATATGTATAGGTAGAAATAGGTGGCACCCTCAATTTTGCACCTTTGGGCTGAATTTATGTTTTACAGGTATGAAGATAAACTGGTGGATATACAAATAAACATCTCAAATCCACCATAAGGCAGTGGTCTTATGGTCTTATGGCATGGACTTTTTTTTTATTGTGTGGTCTTTCCTTATCATCTGGTTTCTAAACCTTAACTTAAACTATATTGTACCTTTATTAAACATCTTTGTATGGCTAGTATTTTTTTTTACTCTCTGATACATGTGTATGTAAATGTTTATTTTATTTTACATTCAGTTTAAACATTTATAATTTATGACTGGATTTTTCCATATTTTATAATGCCACTGTCACTTATCTACCCGTTGATGTTTTAAGATACATTTTATTATATTAATGACATTTGACTCTACATCCCTTATAGCAACCTCTGTTAAGGCTACAATAACTCCAAAAACAAATTCAGGAATTCCACTCTATGGCCTATATTTGTCAAAGCCTCAAGTCTGCATACTGAGATTTGCACACTCCTGAACTATGACAGACACTTTAAATATAGACTGCATGTGAGGACAGTGTTGGTACAGTTGGGCTGAGGGATTGTGAATGGGATTATAATATTATGATATATGGCTGAATTCATTTGACCCTTTTCCAACGGGTCATGCCTCATGCAACCAGCATTCAATGCCAGAATCAGCCCTTGCAGCCTGGAGCAGTGTGGGGACTGTGTTCATGTCTTTTTAAGACACATATTGGAGAAAAAAAACCTTGTTCTAAATGTGGCAGTTTAAATTTATATTTAAAGATCGTTTGAAAGCGTCATTGTCTGTTTGTTGCATCACAAAAAAATGTATTCCTTCAAGCTCACCCTTTCTTTTCAATCCATGAACTCCAATTTTACAGGGGCATCAATTTGTGTGAATTTAAAGAGGAACCCAAAAGAAACCAGGTTTTAGTTTCCTGCTGTGCTCATGAGTAGGTGACAGGAGAACACGCTCCAAACTGTTCTTATACAAGAACAAGGGCAATGGATTAAAAAAAAAAAAGTGTAAATAAAATACGTTTTTGTAATTCTCTCCTCTTTTTATAAGATTGAGATTTATTTTGCATCAATATTTTTATGATTCTTCAGTGCCACATTTGTTCCCCTCCGGTCTAATAACAGAAAATGATCCCTACCGTCCAGCAGCAGCAGCAGCAGCAGAAGCACCAAGATGTTTCCCCGAGAGAAACCACAACTTGACCCCATTTTCTCCAACCATAAGTAGATCAAAAAAAGTTCCTCAGACCTTACAAAAATTGAACAGATAGAATAAACGCATGAAGCAGTGCGCCGGATGAAGTCCTCAGTGTCCCATAGACGCGCTGCTGTGTGCGGCTCCGGTGTCCGCCGCTGCTGCTGGGAGGGGAGGAGGGGAGGAGGGGAGGACGCGAGGAGGGGAGGAAGGGAGGAAGGGAGGAAGGGAGGAGGGGAGGAGGGGAGGAGGACTGGCTGGGAGGAGGAAGAGGTTCACTGCTTCTCCACTCACTCTCCCGCTGCTTCCTGCAGCAGCAGGCTGCCCAGCATCCACAGGAAATTTAAGAGCATAATTTAAGAGCAGGTCAGTTTTCTCATTAACACTCTGTAGGGAAAACTATTAGCAATTATCTTTAAAGGTGCAGCGCTGCGCCTTAAAGGTACAGACCCTCAGACCAGTTTGATAATCTGATCAATAAGTTTGAAACAATCATTATTTCACATAATGTATCCAGTAGAGCCATCATACAGAGGAAAAGTCAATTTTTTGGCAAAATAACAAACTATTGATAAATATAGTACCTATCTGCTGTTTGCATGATTCGATAATTGTTTACAATAATCAAATAACACAATAAATGTTGAAATAGTTTAATATGTATTATATTCTAAGTGTTTTTCCTCAAATACAATTAAAAATCCTGCTTTTTCTGACAATCTTTTAAATGATGCATACACTTTTACATAATGCAGATGTCAGGTTTGAGCAGCAATCTTAACTCAGTCCTCATGGGCAAAGATCTTCACTCCTGCAACCATCTTCTTCAAATCCCAGGGGACTGTGATGGACACTCTAGAATGTTCAGGAAATTCCTCTGGAGACAAGCCTCGGTGGATGTGGGATCGTTCTCCATTAGGAATCAAGTTAAATGTCGCCCAAAGCTTCAGCTTCCTTCAGCTTCTTCTTGGATTTGCTGATCCTTGATGGTTTCCATTTTTCCTTCTGCACACTGCTTGTTTTCCAGGGGCCGAGGAAGCAAAGCAGCTCAAGAGCATCAGTGATCCATCGCCAGGCATCACTGTAGGTAGGATGTTCTTTTCAGCAGTTCTGATCCATAGAACTTCCAGTTTAGTTTTATCGCGCTTCAAAACAGCATCTCAGATCTACTGTGTCTAATCTGGATAGTCCTGAGGTACAAGAAAGAGGTTTTTTTTTTATGATTTTGGGTCAGCAGTGGTTAACGTCTTGGGGTTCAGGTGTGGAGCCTTGACGCAAATTCAGGAGCCTTGACGCAAATTCAGGCCTTTTAAAAAACTTTGCTGCCAAAGTAAAATCTTTGAAGGTTGGCTCAGAGATTTAACAACATCTAATTTGCAAATGAAGCATGCTGTAGAAGAGCTTGAATCACATTAAGACGGCCCTACTCATTTCAACTTTCATTTTGCATTTAATGGGGATAGATAGAACTGCAATAGAACTGCGATGCCAGGACCATGCAGGTGCCCTTATTGGAAAAAAGCTGCTGCTCCATCACATCTAAAGGAGCAAGCTGAGGTGGTTCAGGCATCTGGATTCCTCCAGGACACCTCCCCTTTGAAGGTATTCTAGGCACATTCAACTGGGAGGAGACCCCAGGGTAGACCCAGAACTCACTGGAGGGATCATATATCTCATCTGGCCTTGGAACACTGCTGGATCACCCAGGATGAGCTGGAGAGTTTTACTGGGGAGAGGGACATCTGGATTACCCTTCCATCGCGACCTGACCCTGGATAAGAGGAAGAAAACGGACTGATGGATGAATGGTTGATAAATTAAATAATCTGCCCATAAACCTAATACACAAGGTTTTGAACATTTATTCTTGCATCTGTATTTGTTTTTAGCAATATTTTAGCAAATAGAACCTGTGAATTTTTCATACAGATGCACATTACTAGAAAGAATTCCTCCTATGGGACTAATTAATGAGCCAGGACACTGCTGAGCCGCAGTCCCCTGTGTGGAAAAATACAATCTTCGTCTGCAGTCTCTATCCGCTCATGTTTTCAGTGTCAGAGTAGCATCAGCTGATGACTATAGGACCAGCTGTGAGAGTCCTGGCTCAGGTCTGGAGTGTGTCTGCGTGAGAGATCTCTCTGTGACTGGATGGTGTGGAGTGACGCATTGCTGTAGCCTGAGGGTGAGACACCAGTCACTCACACAGCCATCGCTCCCCAATCAATGTCTCTGCATGGAGCAAAATCACTGGAGCTCGCCGGGCTACAGTGAGGATGGCAGGGCTTCTCTGGAGCTCCAGCAACTTTCAGCTAGTAGAGGAAAACATATCGCCACAGTTATTATCCCCCGCCAAGAAAAAAAGTGAGGAGAGGA
Source organism: Lophius piscatorius (assembly GCA_009660295.1). Taxonomy (NCBI): domain Eukaryota; kingdom Metazoa; phylum Chordata; class Actinopteri; order Lophiiformes; family Lophiidae; genus Lophius; species Lophius piscatorius. The sequence goes on along the minus strand of VRLP01005404.1, from coordinate 27,880 downwards.
TATAGGAATGAGTTTCATCCATCCTATCCTTCCATTTATGTTACACCCAGAGCCGAACTAAAAAAGGGTTATTTAGTCCAACACATAACTTTGTAAAAACCAAAAATAGAACATTTTAAACAATATCTTTATTGTTTTTCAAATTCAGAGCATGAAATATACAGAACAGATCTCAAATTTTTCTTTTTTTTTCAAAAGAAAGGGCAAAACACTTAACAACTCCCACATGGTCATGAAATCCAAAACTCAAAATTAGGAGTAGACACAACAACCACACACAACAATCAAATAAATAACCTAATAAAGTAACATGGAAATGGATGATTCAAAAATAAATAAGCTTACATAAATTAATTAATAAAAATCTGGGGATATATGAAAAACAAACAAATGGTTAAACAAAATAATATTAAATTAATAAATACAAAAAAAAATAAGAATTTGATGTTAAGTTAATGAAGATGTTTCCTTAATTTGCTTGTGTTCTATGTATTTGCATGAATTATCTTAAAAGCGTGTTGCCCCTACCAGAGATTTTTTTATTTTTTTCATTTCTATAGTTACAGTTTGACTTGTTTCGTTCTGTGTGTATGATTTATTAAAGATGAGGGTTTCAGTAGAAAATAAACCTGTTTGGTATTTCTTTATTCTTGAAACTTTATATACACAACTCAAATGTACTGGTGATGTGCTTTTTATATATTCTGTGAATTTTAGGCATTTTAAACATTAATTAATCAATTTTATTTTGAAAATGAGAATTACCCTCAGGCATGCAATTATAAGAGACAACATGATATGTGGTTTCGGGTAATGAATGGATGCACTTAACTTTCTATCACAGATCTGAATGAAATGTGATAGAAAAGGGAGGGGAACCCTTGATGAATGAATCCTGAGAAGTTCATAATTGCTATATTTTGGGGTGGCTGTACCTCCCAATCTAGAGCGACTGTCCCCCCAATTGGAAGGTCGGATATAAAATTATAAAAATTCCTCCCCTTCTCTATCCTAAATATAACTATCTCATTCATCTACTTCTTTCATGCTGGTGGTTCCGGTTCCCTCCACCTCCTCATTTCTGCCTCGGAGATCCATCCGTTTCAGCAGAGTCATCAGCCACCACCACCAGTATCCTGACTCCAAAGAGGGGATATTCCACCCTGCTGCTCACTGTAGGGACCATTTAATCACAATCTCCCTGAAGAGTCAGAGCCCCAAAGACTTTATAATAGACTAATTGATAGACCCACAGTTCCTCTGTTGGAATAAATAACTCATCATTTCTTCATTCTCCATCTTCTCTAGTTGGAATATATATATCGAAAAAAAAACTCATCACTTGACCGGATACTGGTTGACACCTTTTAGACCTCTGAAGACCCGTTTGCTTCTTTGATAGCGGCAGGCGGGCCAAAGGAGTGAAATAAGTTGCAATCTGGAACTTTCCACACTGGACCTTTAAAGCCTCTTGACTCTACGCATCACAGTGAGCTTCATTTCTGATGATAGATTCCTCTCTCACCATGGCACCCTACTTGACAGGGTGGGATGGTCCTCTTGAACAAACAGAAGGGAGCAACATTATAGCTTCTTTATTTAAAAGACCCTGTTCCAAGACTGCTGAGTTACAACTGCTCCGTGGATAAATTTAAGCAATGTACCCATTATGTCAGGTCACAGGACATTTAAACATTCATTTTGCTTCCAGACCAGAACTTGGCAGAAGTAGGTTCAAATACTACGCTGCATACAAATGGAATAGAGCAAAAAAATCCTGTGAACTTTCTTTCAGTTTGAACTTTTCAAATGGTCACACTTTTATATTGCATATATATATATGAATATATATTATGCCCTTGTATATATGATTTGTTGTCTTACATTTATTAATAGAGGTTAATATCATCATCATATCATATCGCATCACATTGTACCGTATCCCAATGTATAGTATGGCATTGCATTACAATAAATTGTATCACACCATATTGTATTATATCATATTGTATCATATCATATACAATAGATCACATCGTATAATATTGTATCTCTTCGTGTCATACTGTGTTGTACCATATTGAATCAAACTGTGTAGTACCGTACTGTATCCTATCCAATCTTACTGTATCTTATAGCATTGTATTGCAGCGCATCCCATCAATTACTATTGTATAGAATCATATCGTACCGTACCATATTGTATTGTATGTATGTTATGTATCAAACATAAAACTTAAGAAACCAAAGAGAGGACTAACTAAAGGAAAAGGTCAGTTTATACTTTTTGTTTTGACATAGGAACTGCTGCTGCTGCAATACATAATACATAAGATGAAACCCCTGATAATATCCACATTAGCTATCCTGATATTCAAATACTCACAACATAAATCAATATTCAACTGCATACAATAAATGGCTACCATAACTAAGACCTGTATTCCGTGTAAGTCATGGCATGAATGTATGAGAACTATTTCTTCACCTTTTTGTGTTGTTCTTTCTCTCCCCCTGTGAAAATAATGTTGCTCCATCAACAGATAATGCACTCAAATCTTCTATTACACAGGAGGATAAATGCTGTATCAAGGGATAGTGTTGGGATCGTTATTTGTGATATAAGAAGCTCAGCAGTCTGCGTTAGAACATCTGGGATAGAATTTCCTTATGACAGACTATAGGTATCCTGAGACATACGCTCATTGACAATCAATAAAGCAAAGGAGAAGTGGTGATGTAGTCATGGTATGTGGAACCCCATTGGTATCTTTTGGGTTTCTTCTTCTTAAAATACTGGAGCAACTATAACTGTAACTCTGAAATATAAATACCATATGCATTACCAGCATCTGGACATCCTTACTTCGACCCTTTTAATCTTTACTAACAGCTGCTTGAGATGTTTAATGGAGTTTGTTCTCATCATGCTGTTGCCGTTACTGTAAATGACTCAGGATGAGTCAGACTAAATACAAAGCAAAGTACTTTAAATATATATTTATACTTCTGTGGTGAGGGTACATTCATTTCATTTTATGAGGCTGCAGGAGGAAGACGTTGCATATGGAGGCAGGATGAAGTTGTAAGATGAAGATATAGCAGGACGATGAAGGATGAAGATGTAACATTAGGACGAAGGATCAAGATAGACCACAGAGTGGAAGGATGAACATATAGCATAAATAAAAAGGATGACGATGTAGAATTAAGTTGCAGGATAAATATGCAGTATGAACGTACAGCATGATGAGGAGGCATGAAGATGCAAGATAATAGGGAAATTCAAAATTTCCTTCGTACCACTTGTTTCTGAAGTCTCTCCTGATGTAATGTCTGTCGTAGTGCCCCGTTCTGTTGAACGGAAGAAAGATATTGTGACCGGGTAGATTGGCCGTGACATTGTGGGCAAAAAAATGGTTGTTTTTTTTGTTTTTTTGTTAGATATAGGTCGAGGATTTAGGATGAATATGTAATTTGAAGATAATAGCTGAGGATATAACATGAAGATGTAGCATGAAATGCAGGATGAAGATGTATGATGAAGATGCATGAAGAAGATGTAGCATGAAGATGTAGGATGAACATGCAGGATGAAGATGTAGGATGAAGATGCAAGAAGAAGATGTAGTATCAAGATGCATGATGAAAATTTAGCATGAAGATGTAGGATCAAAATGTAGCATTAAGATGTAAGATGAGGGATGGGATGAGGCATGAAGATGTAGGATGAATATGCAGGATGAAGATGCAAGAAGAAGATGAGGGATGGGTTGTGGCATGAAGATGGAGGATGAATACGTAGGATGAAGATGTACTATGAAGATAATGGATGAGGATATAGCATGAAGATGCAGGATGAAGATGCCGCATGAAATTGCAGGAAAAATATCGAACATGAAGATGCAGGATTAATATGCCGGATAAAGTTGCAGGATGAAGATGACAGATCAAGATTCAGGATGAAGATGTGGCATGAATATGCATGATGAATATGCAGCATGAAGATGTAGGATGATGATGAAGGATGAAGAAGAAGGATGAAGAAGAAGGATGAAGATGTGGCATGAATATGCATGATGAATATGCAGCATGAAGATGTAGGATGACGATGCAGGATGAAGAAGAAGGATGAAGATGCGGGATGAAGATGCAGCATAAATATGCAGGATAATATGCAGCATGAAGATGTAGGATGACGATGCAGGATGAAGAAGAAGGATGAAGATGCAGCATAAATATGCAGGATGAATATGCAGCATGAAGATGTAGGATGACAATGCAGGATGAAAAAGGAGGATGAAGATGCAGGATGAAGATGTAGGATGACGATGCAGGATTGAGATGCAGGATAAAGCTGCAGGATGAAGATGAAAAATGAAGAAGTAGAATGGAGATGAAGGATGATGGAAATTTCCATTGATGATGTTGTTGTTTGGGAAAACAGTTATGTCCTGTCTGGGTTTGCAGGCTGTGTCTACAGGGACTAAAACTTCTGTTCATAAGAAAATTACCAAAACTACTACATGACATTAGATGATGTTCTTGCAGCTTCTGAGAAGAGCGTAATATTAAAAAGCATATTTTTTATTACATTCACTAGACGGTCCGTTCATGATCTACACGACATCTGACCTGATGATGCTGAGGGCTCTCTGCTTTGATCCGAGCGTCTTCGGTGCCGTCATATAGACAATTCATGAAAATGTCTATAAATCACTGGACCTGATAAATATGTCATGATCCAAGGGTAAACAAAAAACATCTTTCAGCAGGTTAAGCAGCTTTGTTTATCAGACCCCTGAAACACGCTCAGACATATTGTTTCTGTGTTCTGTGCAGGTCGTTGCCTTTCTCTGATTGGATTTGTGTAATTTCCCTGATTTTCTATTACGAGTGCACGAGGTGTCTGTCCTGTTAATGACGCTCCTTTGTGAGCTCTGCATCTTGACCTCTATTAAAGTACTGTCAACCGGGCAGCAGATGGTCCTGGCAAATGCACACACACCCACACACACACACACACACGCACACACACACACACACAAATACACACACAGAAGAAGGAGTGGCCATGGCAACCGACTCATAATGGCTGGCCTGGTGTGCGGCGGAATCACTCAGCCTAATTTGTTAAGCAGCACCTCAGTCTGTGGGATTTAATCAGTCCATTCTGGGCTCAAAGCAAGAGGTATCAAATAAATATTCTTCTGCCCATGCTGACGGCCGAACCAGACACCACAACCAGAAACTCCTGAAAGTCTGCTGTGATGCCTTTCACGAATTAACATTTTCCTTGAGTTGGTCAAAACTATTTCATGGTTCAATTTCAAATTTATACACACATAGACCTTAGCGTGTGGAAAAACTTTTGGGAATGGTTTGGTTTTCAATGTCTGTCACCTGGAGGACTAATGTTTTCCGGGTCATAATTTCTCAACCACCCGATTTAATCCAACTTTGGTGCATATGAATCAACTCGAGATCTATCTTATATAATTCTTTAATATAATAGTTCATATTTTACTCACTTAAAGTAACGGTGTTATTCTGAAAAAACTTCAGATTTTATTTCTATGAGTTCAATCAGGGGGATCGCTCATACAACGCAGGGGATTGGGGGCTTTTCAGGGATATTGAACTTGCTGTTGGGGATTACAGCGTATGTCTAGGTATCATTGCTAATCATAGACATGGCTTACACTGTTAATGATTAAAAAAGAATTTGTGTGTGAATGACCTCTTCAATTCTCAAGCTGTGATCTTTGGAGAGTCTGCTGTCGTTGAACCATCCTCCTCACAGTATGTGGGGTCAGTTTGCAGACATGTCCTCTTCATGACTGATTTTTAACATCTCCAGTCCCTTTAAAGATCTTAATTATTGCTTTAACTGTTGAAATTGACAATTTAAACTGTTAAGCACATCATTGCTATGTTCTCATTAGGCCTCTGCCACTTCATATTTATACCACAGAAAAACATAAAGTGATTGTTCACAACTTCAGAGTTCCTACTCAAACAAGTGAATAAAAAATACTGGAAATATATTTCTCTTACCTTTTCAATACAGGATTTTGTAGGGGCGGTAATAATTGCGGCACACATGTTAGAGAGAAAAATGTTTGTTTTACGTTAAGAAGGGACATTTTTTTCTTATTTTGTTATTTAAATAAAAGGTTAAGTGTTTGTGAACAATTTGAATTAAAACAATGGCTATAGACCAAAAAAAACTTTTTAAAAAGGGTAAGAATGTTTCTGGAGGGAACTGAATATCCTCAAAGGGGATGTGAGGAAAGCCTGATAAAGTATTGAACAAGAATAGTCGGGCAGAATTTAAAACGGCCGTTTTATTGACAATAATCTGTATAAATGAACAATAATAGTGTTTGTTTGAAATAAGAACATTTTGATAAATAAACACAGAATGATGGTGATGCTGGTTTATATTTTGAGGAAGAATTTCTTTCTGTACAGCAGATAAGCAATGAGCACCCACAGCGCTGTCCCCCACAGGCTCTGGAAGAGCCACTCCCAGTGACTCTCCTGGAAACGCATCTCCCAGCTGAATGGAAAGTAGAAACCCAGGAGGGAGTGGCCAACGTAAACAAAGATGGAGTTCATCCCTGAGGGAAGGAGACAGACAGGGATAGTTATTCAACAGGACTCTTCTGTTTTAATTCAGAAATTAAAATTAATCATCAATATCTATTTTTCACCAGTCAAGCTCCATCACAGACACTACCTCTACTGCGGAGATGGAGAATGGAAAATGTAATTTCAGAGGTATAAGGCCGTGATTACATTGTAAGCCATCTTGTTCAGGGTCACAGGGAGCTGGAGCCTATCCTAGCTGACATTGGGTGCACCCTACACCTTGAACAAGTTGCCCCTTCATCACAGGGCTGAAACAAAGTGTCAAAACACGATTTATTCTCACATTCACATCGAGTCAGGAACATGTCCCAGTCCGGAATTTAACATATTCAGAAAAGAACAATACCTACAATGGGAACCAGTAAAACACAAAGCTCGTCCATTACCCAAAAGCCTCAATTCTGATTCTAAATAAAATTCTAATCATATAGCCTACACAAAATCCGTCTCAGCCCTCTAACCATATGGTACGGAAAGACTACCTCCCATGAAAATAAATTTAAATCTGTTGGATCCGGATCATTATTTGTCTCCCTTCCCTCAGTGCCGATTACAATGTCATTCTGGAACATCCACAGAGTCCACAGAGACTTATGTCGGACCTCATCTGCCAGACCGGCAATCACCATAGCAAACAAGAAGGGGCTAAAATTTGATCCTTGGTACAGTCCCACCTGAATCTATCACTCCTTTCTCACACTACTGTCGTACATATTCTGCACCACGCTAACATACTTCTCTGTTACTCCAGACTTCCTCTTGCAGTCCCAAAATTCTTCCTTTGGTTCTCTGTTGGATATTCTCTCTAAATTCAAAAAGACACAATGCAACTCCCTCTGGCTTCTCAATCAGAACTCTCAGAGCAGACATGGAGAACTCTTTTTTGGTATGAAACCATACCGTTGCTCACAAATTGTCACCTCTTTTCTCAACCTAGCCTCTACAGCTCTTTCCCAGATCTTCATTATGTGTCTCATCAGCTTTACACCTCTGTAGTTGTAACAGCTCTGCACGTCACCTTTATTCCTGAAAATTGGCAACCAGTAGACTTTTCCTCCATTCTTCAGACGTCACCTCATTCTCCAAGATAATGTTGAACAATTTAGTTAAAAACTCGACTGACCTGTCTCGTAGACATCTCCAGACCTAAACCCGTATGTAACAGTCTGTACCCTCTTCTGATGCTTCTAGCCTTGCTGCCTTTCCAACTGGTTTCTTGGACACAGTCCATCTACCTTCCTTCTCTCCATCATATCAGATAGCACTCTACTCTTAGCTGTCATCATGTCAACAGAGTTTTAACCCTCACCCCCCCACTCCTGCCTTTCCTCATCTCTGTTGTCTCCGGGCACGCCTCCCCCCCTCAATATTCTTTTTCTTCGACCAATAGAAACTTAGTTTTTGCTGGTGTTGGTTAACAATGCCAGTTGCGGTTAATGTTAACCTGGGCCCCGACCAATCTGGTTTGAAATCAGTTTTATGCTTCATATATTGATTTGACATAGTTTCTATGTCTTACACCTTCCTGACACAACCCACCCATTTGTTTGTTTTATATCTGAGCTCAGAACAGATAGTTGTAAATTGTATCTTCATTATTGAGTCACCATGGGATCTTATCTTAGAGCATATCACTGAATTCATAGAAGTAGTTGGGTTGAGTCAATAGGCTCTGTTTGAGAATATTAATATCGTCAAATTTAATTTCAGCTCAATCGGTGGATCTCTTTTAAAACACAAGGGACTTTTCGGGTTTATGCCCTCGCTGATGGGGAGGAGAACGTAAGCCTTTCCTTTGTGGCCTCAGTATTAATGTTCAAATGAAAATAATTCCATTTTGATAGGATAATAATGGTTTACCTGGGTAAACAAATGGCTGCCCCGCCCACCAGCCCTTCACATCAGTGACAAAGTACATGGCTCCCAGCAGCAGGAAGGAGAAACATCCCATACACATTACATAAGAGAGTGACCTGCAGACACAAACAGCATCACTTCAAAACAACGGCATTCAGGAATCACTAAAATGTTAGTAATACAGTGTGAACAAGGGTGTAAAAACAGTCCATCAATCCAGCCCTGCAGATGAATAACACCCAGGGGTGTCTGTTTGTTGGATTGGGCTAAAGCATCAGTGGTGGATTCTTGGCTCGTGCCTGTGGAGCCATGCCAGCCAGTCATGTTCCTGTCTTCTCTTAAGTGCAAGAATGTTGGGTGTAATATCATCGGCTACCTCCTGGAGCCTCCTCCTAGAGGTCTTTTTATTTTTTTCTCAGAGCAAAAGTGGGGCCGAAAGGGACTCTTGGCCGGGAGTTAATTACTTCTAGACATCTCGGCAGGGACTCACACTCAAGCGCTCAATAACCTGTGCATGATGAACTGCCTATAAAAGCCAGGCAGGTAATGGCGAAGGATGAGCACAGTGTTAGCGGGCGCCCCTGTGGAGCATCATGAAGAATTTGCTTACACATCACAGATGAAATGCTGCGCATCCTGCTGCAACATTAAAATGATTCACGTCATATTGAGGGGGAGTGGAGCAAATGCACAGGTCGTAAAGTACCCTGCATCTGAGCTCTGTTTCATGCTAAATCATTAAAAACAATTGTTAACATGCTGTTCCATTTTTTCCAGAAGGCGTATGAGGATTTGTGGTCAAGTAAATGTTTTTCCCAGAGCCGGATCCCGTTCCGTTGGAAAGTAAACGGAGTGCTTCTCGGGTAGAGAGGATAAAGCGTCCTTTATTTTGCAGGCCGTAAGGAAGAGTGATCATGTTGGGAAGATGTATAAGGGCTCTACCTCACACTCCTGACAGGCAGTTGGATGATTATTTACAGTCACGGCCGTTGTTAGGTGTAAGTAAACGTGTGTTTTAGCAGGCGTGATTTGTGCCGGTTGGATCCCCATCCCTTCTTTTGTGAGGAAAAGTGGCTGGATTTAGAGGGTCAGGAAGCACTTACCAAAGGTTTTTATTGACAGGTATAAATCCTCCGTCTCGTGTGCACTTAGAAAGGATGGCTGCAGAGATTCCCTGAGGGTGGAAATGAAACAGATTTCAAATCGATGCAGGGTGATAAAGCTAGCTGTGCAGAGCTGCTAAAACCCAAGGAAACAGAATCCAGATTAAACGATTAGCTGATAGTCAGATGAACAAGGTACATCAAGTCACACTCACTATCCGACTGCAAACACAACACAATGTGACCGTTCAGAGCCACCCATAAGTCAAACCCAGCTGCCCTTATTTATCACAATGCAGAGGAACCATGCACAATCTGATGAACTCTACATCAATAAAAGCTTTCATTCTCTCATCTATTTACCTTTAGATATGATTTAGGTACTGGAGGAAACATTTTGTCCTCCACAGAGAAACCCGCGGCAGTGAATCAGAGTCCAAACATGCTTGTTAGGTGGATATCCATCATGTGTATAGATGACAGAATCGATGGTGTGGAAATAGCCTAGCCGGGGATGAATTGAGTCTGCAGGCTATCCAGGCAGCAGGGTATGGAATGGGGCTGGTATGTGGGGCAATCGCTCAATTTCAATCTCTCACTTCTGGAGCCTGATCGTTGAATTTTAATTAACAGGGGCTGTTGTTTATTAGGAGGAAGATGCATGGCCGCTCCCAATTATCAATCCAAAAGTACAAGAAATCCCCCCACAGAGAACTGTGGAGAAAAATGTGGCTTGTCTTTTACGGTAACAACATTGTCTGGTTCTATGTGATCCCCCTGTGCTTGATATCAACCCTGTGGTTGGGTGCGTGCAGAAATTAGCTCCCGCCTCCACTGAGGAGACCTGCTAATGTCAAGAGCACATGTCTGAAACAAGAAGCAGCCCAGCTCTGCTTCCTGCCTCCCCTCGGAGGGAAAATCCTATTAGAAAGTCAATATCAAGAGCAGGCCAATCACTAAAACTAATTTTGTCTTCTTTGTTGGTGAAAACACTTTGTGGAGCTAAAAATAAATTTCTGTACATTGATTAAAGTAGAGAGCGAATCAAATATACATCAGCGAAACACGCGGGGCGATTACATGATGTTGTTATGCTTTGCACTCAATTTGTTCCCTAAATTAAAAACAGGAGCCATCAGTAGATAGTAGTAGGATATCTGCTTGGCTGCATGTAAAGAAGGAACAGTTACGGTACTGAACTACTGTCATATATGGATTCCCTAGAATAACCACCACAATGCTTCTACAGTATTCCAGTAAGAAGAATGTCACCAAAACTGAGAAAGCCAAATCAAGCAAAATGAGTCTGACTGACACAAACTCTTTTACCATTATGGAAAAACAAATGTTTAAATAAAAAATTAAAAGTCACTGTTTAGTATAAAGTTTTGAAAAAAGATGTTCCATTTTTTGGTTTTTAAAAAAATGCTATGCTCAGCAAATAAAAGTTTGACTGAGACTCTCATCTCAGATTGACAGAAAGTTCACGCTGTTTTTTTTCCTGCTCATTCAAAGGGTTTTATGCAACATAATACCAAAGTGTTTTACAAAAACATTTAAAGCACTATTTCATCTTCCGGAAGATGAGCCACCATCTTTCGTCCCAGATAGAGATATATAAAAAAGTAATTGGCCAAAATCTGACCTGAAGCCCTGGAACTAGAATTTTTATTTTTGTTACTCATGTGGTTGAATTGTTCAGTTTTCCAGGTCTGTTTGGATTCAAACAGATAAATATTTTGATATGTAGATATAATAAATGATTATAATTCCATTTCATAATGTTTTGTTAGTAAATCAGACTGAATATGACCTAATAACCTATATGGTACGTGTACAAATGAAAAAGAACACTACATTATTTTTCTCAGTTAAATAATTTTTTCAATCAAGCACACAGAAATCCACTAAGCTATGAAGAAGAGAGATCTCAAGAGAGTGAGGGACAGGGAGGAGGAGGAGAGTCCAGAGAATCCAGCAACATTTAAACCAAATTTGTATATCATTTTCATCACAAAGATATTAGACACCTAATTAAAATACATTGTCCATAGCGTTAAACCTTCTTCTCATTAAGGACATTTTTGTCTCTTTCCTTTCAATCTTTTATTAAATTCTTTTATGGAAAGGTTCTGTATTTCAGGGAGAAATTTGTCATTTACACTCCAGATCCCTTAATATGGGATAATAATTCAATGTGTAGCAATGTAAAGTGCATTATAAATTAAATGTATTATTATTATTATTATTATTATGTTTCAGATATATATGTGACCAATGTTACCCACTTAACAGTCATATTTGATTGCACTGGCATAAAAGAAATAAAAATCATGCATTCCATGTTTTTAGACTTTCACACCAAAATATTATCCTCAAAAATCAAAATGAATATAGCAAAATCTGAAGGTGCCATTTTAAAATTTTTCGACACACACTGAAATTACTTGCTATTATAAAATGAAGTTTTATATTAAATTAATATTAATATTATTAATATTAATATTTGATAGTCATGATCCTTTATCATGGGGGAGAACATGGGGGGTCGTTTTTTAGAAAAAAAATGTTTTTTGAACTTAACTACCTAACCGTTGGTCCGGTTGAATCCAAATTTGGTCCATTGATTCATGGAGATCTATCTTATATGACTCATATTTCAAAATAAAAGTTCAAATTTAACTCAATGGGGTGAGAGTTTTGTGGAAATACGGTTTCTTGTCCATACATTCCCAACCATAAGTCCAATTATGTCTAAATTTAGCTCAAATGAAGTAACACAAGGAAATTGGTCTGACTTTATTACTAGTTTAAAACTAGTTTACTGTATTTATCTTCATTGTTGAGTCACTATGGGATCTCATCTTAGAGCATATTGCAAACTTCATAGAAATAGTTAGGTTGAGTCAATATGGACTATTTGAGATTGTTAATGAATCACATTTATTTTAAGTAGCTCAATCAAGGCGATTGCTTGTACAACACAGGGGATTGTGGACTTTTCTGGGATATACCCTTATTGTCAGGAATGACAGTGTTATCCTAGTTTAAAAATGTGGACAATCATTTCCTCAAACAAGATGTCTTTATGACTTAATGCTGTGAAACGCAAGGGTTAAAAAAAATGCCACTTTGAGCATGTTAATATTTATTTCTTGCTATGCTTGGAGATTCAGATACTTGCATTGCTGTAGATTGTTTTTTCATGTATGCTGAGATTTTCTTTTGCTCTTGTATGGAACTCATTCTGATATTGGGTATAAGACCTTGGGTTAGTGCAAAGAGGGATGGTCTCTTATATTGGTCAAACCTGCACACATAACAGTTTTGAGGAACCTGATATCTAAAATTACAGCAGATCCACACTAACACAGAGCTTCAATCTAGTGGGACCTGTTTCTGTGTGTTTTTCCCAGGCTACATCTACCGGCCCCTCGTTTTCATCATGCACAGCTTGATTTCAAAGGCTGCATGTAGCAGCCAGCTCCTGCAGCTCCATCAGCGCTTCGGGTCAAAGGACTGCCAGTTCAGGATGTCTGCCTACACAGCACGCAGGCTCCTGCTAACCTCGTTTTCCAAACGAGCCTCATCTCTGCAGCTCACTGTACCTACATAGAACATTGGCCACGCACTGATCTGCAAAGCCTGGCCTTTCTGCATGGATGTCTGTCAATCTCGTTAGCGCAGACTAGCAGTCTCATGTCGTAGGTTCAGAAATGCAAAAAGGGCAATCTCATATAACACTCTTCTTCTCCCAGTGGGACACATCCCCCCTTTAAATGAAATAGAGGCCAGCTTGGCTCTTTTTGTGTTCTGAGACCACCCAGAGACAGCCCAGAACCCAAACAAATAAGGTTTATGAAGAAGAGTAGAATTGCATCCACTGTTGAGTATATGTGTTTTGTTTTCAGTTCCTTTAAGAGATAGAAAATGGCTCACGATGTTCTTCAGTCTAACTTTGCAGAGAGGTGACCTTGAAATGAGGAGGAGGTTATTACAGATTTTGAAGTGAACCTTGGTTAAAGTATGTTTTGACTGAGTGCATTGCCAGTTTATTGAGGATCTGTTTTTTTCTGTCATTTTCATTCCTTCATTTTCTGTAAACACGTATCCTGTTCAGGGTCACGGGGGTCCGGAAGGTTTTCGGGCTGACATTGGACGAGAGGCAGAGTAAACCCTGGACCGTTTACCAGTTTCTCTCGGGACAAATACACAGAGATAAACATTCACACATACATGTACTCTAAAGTCACAGAATGTCTATATTACATAATCTTTGGACTTTGTTCTTCTCACACATCTTATATTTCAATAGTGTGGTATTAATCGTCTTACTTTGGGAAAAGATCTGAATAATTTATCCACTGCTGCATCTAACATCCTTAAAACAATCCTTAACTTTATATTACTATCACCTGATGTCATAAGGGCTGTCGCTAAAGATGACTTGCTCAATTATTACCTCCACCAAGGAAGTTATGTTCTCACTCCAGTGGCTTGTATATAAGCCGTTTGGAGCAGCGATGTCACAATGTGACTATTGCTGCCTTTGTTCCTTGCTTACTTTTGATGTTTTTTGATTGATTAAATCATGTAAAAATGCTGACATGGCTTGTTTTGTTTAACAGTCTATGGGTCCTATTCCCATAATATATAAGGCATGGTCTTACATTTGCATATCACTATAAAGGAATGTTAAAAAGGATTTTTTTTAGTCTAATAAAATATTTCAAAAGCATATTTTTCCAATTTTTCTAACATAATACCATCAGAGAATCAGTCTATTAAGGTAAGATTTGTATCTGATTTCGTGTGTAATATGTTTGTTGTTTTTGTCCCCCTCGATTGTTTCTGCGTTTGTTGGTTGGTTTGAAGAATGATGAAACTATTTAACACTAGGTGAAAGGACGGAACATGGGTTGTGAAATAATTGCTACATTTTTGTGGGGCTCCAAACCAAGAGATGAATCCCTCAGTATTTAAAGTTATGTGGAAAATAATGTGTTATTAAATGAATTAATCATGCTTTTCATCAGTCGCTACCGACTGCAGTAGCCTGTAACTAATATGCACAACTTCTCAAATCTAAAACCACATGTGAGGCAGTGAGAGACCCCCTGAGGCACTGGATAGCCATGTCTGCCCGGAAACACAGCCACACAAGGATGTTGTTTGATTGTACTGAGATCATGCACATGTCCTCTACCGAGTCCTGCTAATGAAGGGTTGTGGCGGCTATGACTAACACCCGGGTGGTTAGAAAACACGCTGTTGTGAACCTGCAAAGGAGAAGTAAAACAGTGAGAAGTGCTCAGCTCTGTGAGTTACAGAACCAGGAAGATGCTTAAAGAGATTTGTTGTCTTGTTTTTTTATTAGCAATAGACTTTTAACCTCGTTTAATTTAACAGCGGTCTTTATACGAACCAGGATGGCGGTCCAGACTAAGAATCGACCGAGGATGTGGAAGTTCGCTCCTTTGTAGCAAATCATGATTTTCGCAGCCTGTGAACAAAGATGCAGAGATAAACACCATTAAATCAGACATGTAATGCTAAATATCACATGAGCGCCAAAATGGATGTATTTGCCCTTGGATAGCTTCACAGGGCTGGTAGGTGGGTGTCGGTGTTGTGTCCCTGACGTGGCGCTCACATTTCACCTATGCCATTGAGACAGATGTAGTGTGTAAGTCATCTGCAGCCTCTGATTAATTTGGTGATGAAGAATATGTCTCAGCTGGGGACATTAGCATGGGTGAACTCAGAGGAGGGCGGCGGACACCTGGTGTGTTGTCTAAGACGCGCTGACGGAAGGGCTCAGCGCTAACCGCCCACTGGGAATTGAGCAATGTGGCTGCTTTTGCATGGCTACTTCCCACAACACAAATGGTTATAAGTGACGGCGTTGCCATTGGATCGTCAAGTAAAACAGCAAAAAGCGCCCTCCTCGCTCTCTGAATAAATAACGGAGGGCAGCTGTGCACTTACAAAGAGTCCGGTAAAAGCCTTCCAACTAAAATCGCACAGTTAACAATTTTTTTCATCGTCCGATTATGAGAAATGAGGATCGATCATCACTGATGAAGAAAGTCTGGTATAGAATATAAAATTTTCCCTGTGGAATGAGTAGGCTTGGTAAAATACAGTATTATTATATCCCCGAAAAAATCTGGGACATTATGGAATAATGTCATTGCCGCCACCATCGCAGAATCTTTCTTTTTAACACAAGAACTCCAAAACACACCAATGGCTAAAAAAATGATATCCCCAAATTTTTTTTAGATAAAGCCCCTTTGTGCCAGAAATATACGACTGACACTTCCAAAAATCAATCCAGTTCTTCCTTGCACTAAGGTCTATCTAAGTAAAAAAAATGGGAAAATGATCCATGAAACAGTTTTTGAGTTATTGCGTTAACACAAAGGATCTACGATGATTCCATAAAATCCCCGACTTTTCGGGTTTATAATGACACAAAATTTGTGGAATCTCTATCAGATTTGGTGCGGTAGTTATGAAAGGTTTCTGAGCAGATTCAGGGATTGTTTTGTTTCATGTTCTTTTGTAATATAATGATGCTAGAGTCCTTTTAACTAAAAAGAATTAGGTAAGGACAGAGATTTTGGTATTTTTTTGTGTTTAATCACAGAATACTCACACATAGTGTTACAGGTACAATGTTACTGACACTGAGAATAGATCATTTAAGGTCTCACCTGTCCGTAGACACCAAAGTAATGATAATACACCACCAGTTGTGGAGCTATTTTAAGTTTATTTTGTGAATTTAAGTCAGGCGACACGAAACTTAAAAGAACCAATGAGCGGAATCAATTTAAGCTTCAGTTAAAAAGGGGACTAGGTCCAGAATTCATCTTTAAAAGTTTCAAATGACTCTTGCCTCCATGATGCTACAATACAAAACATAAATCATGGTGACTCAGATCTAAATAATAATAAATAATAAAGACAGTAACAGCCAATTATCTTTTTTAAAAACAGAACAGAAACTAAATAATTTCTGTCCAAACAATGCACAGAAAAACTTTGTCATGCATGGGATATTCACCGACACCATGAAAGAAGAGCACATTACTCCAATCCTCGGATCGTTACACTGCATAGATTTTAAAATCCTACTACTGCCCTATAAAGCACTAAATGGTTCTGGGCCAAAATACATATCTGATTTATCGGTACATTATGAGGCATCCAGACCCCTCAGGTCCACTGGGTTGGGTTTTACCTGGAGTTCCCAGAATCCGAACCAAACAAGCTGAAGCAGCTTTTAGTTTCTATTCTCCTCAACTTCTATTCTGCTCAGACTGTCAGCATATTTACATCAGACTTTAATCTACATTTACTAACCTGTCCTTAAATAATATCTTTTTATATGTTTGTTGTTGAATTTTATTAATAAGTGTATTTTTCTTCTCTTTCATGCTCCTTAAAACTATTTTGTTCATTGGTTATTTTAAGTTAAGAATTATATTCCCAATATAAACTTAAAATAGCGACACACCTATCAGGTGTATTTGCATAACCTTGAAATACATGGACATGTAAGACCTAAAATAATCAATTTCCGGTGTCAGTAATTATGCACAAAGTAATCCATATTTCTATACTTGATGGATTTTTAATATTTATATATTTTTTAATACAGACAGTTTTTGTGGGATAGGACCAGCAGGACTCTGACAAAGTCGGATAAACGATGGGCCCAGAATGGGCCAAAAATGAGATTTTGAGCCCAGAGAGGGATTTGGGCTGCATAATGCCACCTTTGTCCACTAGGGGAAAATATTTGTATGAAATGCATCAGTTGGCTGTGACATTGATCAATATTTATAATAAAATCCAGCATTGTGGACAGTGAAAAAAATTTATATCAAAAACCAGGTGTAAGCTCCGAAGGCTGATGGGCCTGAGAAGGCTGAGAAGAATGAGTTGAGTATGTGAAGCACTTTGAATTACTTCGAGTCTGAATCTTCCTCACCTGCATCCCCAGGAATCCCATGACAATGGAGTTGATTGTACCCAGAACGCCCTCTGGATCAAAAGGCTGTGTGGTGTTATACATCTCCTGGGGAAAGCATCATGGAAAAGATGACCAAGATTCAAAGGTAGATAGATGAAGGAATGAATAGTGTGTAAAACAGTTCTTACTCTGCATGTAGGATATCTGTACATGTTGTCACCGAACATCCATCTGTCAATGTATCCTGCTGCTCCTCCAGTGCAGTTTGGGTAAAGACCATCATCACCGATTCCACCAGCTCCTAAATACCCTCTTAAAAAACAAAACAAACAAAAACAATACAGAATCAATGAAAATACATCTGAAATTCAGAAAAAATAAACATTTTGAAGCATTAGAAACACGCACACACACACACACACACACACAGATCTTAAATGTGAGTGTATTTCAGCCCATCCTCTGGAAGTACACCAGAAGTAGTTGATAAATGGCAGTGAGAGCCATTAAGAGCCTTCTTCCGGGCCAACTTGTTAACGAACAGAGTTAGTTGTGAATAGATCTGAACAGCTACATGAAGTCTTCTGTACAGCGTCCAAAAAAGACACATAAATATGGTTCATGTCGGCTCAATTTGGGACATCCAGGATTTACAAATATCTTTAGTAATCTGGACATTTTTTTGCACACTAGGATTGCTCTCACTTACAGAAATAAAATGAGAGAAATTTCATTTCATGTCTTTAGGTCGTGCTGTGTTGATTTGCATGTTCTCCCTGTACTTGCGTGCGGGTACCGCTGAGTTCAAAAACGTGCATGAAACATGTCTGAGTTTGAGTATGAGTAGTTGTTTTTCTGTGAGGCTCCAATACCCTCGTCTGACCCTGAACAGGATAGGCAGTCACAGAAAATGATTGAATGAATGAAGGAATGAATGAAGGAATGAATGAAGGAATGAATGAATGAGAGCTCATCAGTTAGATTTTTTTTCTGTATGTCTCTATGAATTATCGTGACTTACAAGTGGGGGATATAATAGTTGTCATCTTTTGTCTTAACATGATAACTCATGGATTTTTCAGGGATCATCTTCAAATATTGTAACTACATAGACATTAGTGCTAGGAAGAACTGGGTTGATTTTGGGAAAGTTAAGTTTTATATTTCTGACACATGGGGGAGCTTTAGCTCCAAACATTTTTGGGCCGTAATTTTGCACCCCTTGGTCCAATTTAGTCCAAATGTGGTGCACATGACTCGACTCGAAGGAATCTAACTTTATCATATTTTACTCTGATGATCCTATTTTACTCACAATTGGGAGAATCTTTTCTTTTCTTTTTTTCTCTTTAGATATAACTTACTATCTGTTGGTAAACTTAACTTCACATTTAAGTTGATTCCAATCAGGGGAAATGCTTATATAATGCAGAGGATATACCTTTGCTGTCGGGGACAACAGCGTAGGCCTAGTTCCTTTAGTACTTTCAGAATCAGAATCAGCATTAATAGTTAATCAAACCTGATTTAAGGCAGGATTAATACATTAATTAATTCATCAGCTGATGTATTTAATAAAAATATCTTGTTTGGTATCAATAATGTTGACGTTTTATTTTGTTGATGTAACTTCTTTATGTTCGTCAACAATTTTCTTGTGTTATTCCAGCTTTGGAAATTCTTAAAATCTCTTTCGGAAAACAGTTTTAATTTTGGAGAAAGCTAAAATATAAAACAGTAGATAAATATTTGTTTATTATTGGAACAGAAATCAGATATTATTTTATTGCTGCAGCATTTTAAGACAAATATTAAACACTGTTAAAGGAGATTTTTTGGTGATGTTGAAAGAAAAAGAAAAGACTTTCACTGATACAACAATTAAATTAATTATTTTAACCATAAAGTTTAGACTTAATATTACTTCCTTTGATTGTGTGTTACCAGTGAACATTTCTGTTTTTTGTTTTTGTTGGATAATGTAGGAGAGTCTGCGTTTAAAGTGACAAACCAAAAACACGGAACAGTCCCAGCAGAGCAAACGCCATCTGTTTAATTCTGAATCTATAAATGTTTAGTG
Organism: Lophius piscatorius; assembly: GCA_009660295.1. Classification (NCBI taxonomy): domain Eukaryota; kingdom Metazoa; phylum Chordata; class Actinopteri; order Lophiiformes; family Lophiidae; genus Lophius; species Lophius piscatorius. Next base: position 8,202 of record VRLP01005404.1, on the reverse strand, counting down.
AAGCAATCATTTTCCATGACTTCATTGTCTTGTTTGTGGTCGTTCTAAAAATTTAGGGTCCTGGTCTGGTCTGTCTAAAAAAAAGAAATGAACAAAAAAAACCCCACATCATTAAAAAAACAGACGCATAATCCTTTGTTCCTTATCATTCCTCTTTGCGATCCCTGAGAATAAAATGAGCATTTTAGTCTATTAATCATAATATCAGTATCTTTTAATGTATTGGTTAAAGTTTATCAAGTTATTCATTGTTATTGATGCAGTTTAATGTTATTAGTGGATATATTAGGAAACAAAAGCTAATTAGATCAGTATTTTGGACCTTTAATAACCTCAGTAAAGAATATTTGTTTTTTATCAAACATAGGAACTATAAATCCCTAATAATATTCCTTCCTACTCAGGGCAGTCTATGACACTCTCCCTTCTCCGGTGAACCTGCACTGATGGGGTACGCTGGATGACCCACTTTGCAGGTTGTGTGGTGAGAGAGGAACCATGTCGCACATACTGTCAGGTTGCAAAATATCATTGACCCAAGGCAGGTATAGATGGTGCCATGATAAAGAGCTAATGACGCTGGCGGACATCTTGGAGGAGGCCCAGAGGAAGAAAGACCTGGCTAAAGCCAATTCATACCATGGAGTCAACTTTTTTAAAGAAGGCCTAAAGGCCCTATCCAAAAATGTGACCAAGCCCTCCCTTCTTCAGTCAGCAAAGAGATGGGAGCTGAGAGTCGATCTAGGAAGGAAGCTCCATTTCCTAGACATTGTGCTGTTCACTACCCTGAGGTCAGATGTGGTTATCTGGTCAAAAGAGGGAAGGAAAATCATTTTGGTGGAACTGACCGTACCATGGGAAGAGGGTTGTGAATCTGCAGCAGAAAGAAAATCCAGCAAATACCAACAAGTGGTTGATGATTGCAGGGACACCTGATTATTCCAAGTGGAGGTGGGTTGTCGGGGATTCCCTGCACAAACGTTGTTGAATCTGCTAACCAGGATGGGAGCAAAAGACCAAGAGAGGAGAAAAGCTGTCCAAAGGTTGGGAGAGGCAGCTGAAATTGCCTCCTGCTGGCTATGGCATAGAAGAGGAGAGATGAGCCGGAAGCCAGAAGAAGAGGGGCAGTGAGTCGGCCACCCACTGCTGACCTGCCAACCAGAGAGTGTTGTGGTTAAAGGTCGAAACACCCGATGAAGGTTGGAGTCCACCTGAAGACCTCTTCTCCAGGCCAAAGCTAAAACTAGACTAGCCATGACTAGACTTGGTTGGAGTTGGCGTCCTGGAGGTGTATGTTTTCTTTCTGTTTTTAACACAGGTGCATTTCACTGAAGGAAGACGGAAAGAAATCCGTTTAAGTCTTCTCTGTTGAATCCATTTTTTCTAAATTGCATATCTGAGAAAAAGCTCAATCTTCATTTTTTTTTTAAAACATACAAAACATCACGAGGCACTGGTACATGAGATATAGGTAAAATATGTTTTGTGTAACAAATATTTGACATTTTAAGTTATGTTCTTGAACTTTTCATCTGGGACAATCCTACTCACAGAACGAGTTCAACTTATTACCATAGCAATGAAACAAATAAAACAACAAAAATCCCTAAATACCAAGAGACTCCATTACAGTTTTTGGCTGCTGTGCAGTGATAGTTTTGTGAAAATGTTAATCTGTTATAGACGATATGTAACCGCTTCATTTGTGGCAGCAGATAATAATAAACATATGGCCTTACTCAATTTGAGACATTTCTTAGATGCGTGAGGAATAATCAGCAAAAGGTTAACATGTAGTGTTAATAAATGTTTTTGTTACGTTATGTAAATGTTTTCTCAAGAAGGTTTATATTGTAGCTACTTTTTATTCCGGAGAGATCCAACCAATCAATATATATATCCGGACTGGCTGGGCGAGCTCTGACTGGTTGGGTTGAGAGAGAGAGAGACATGTACCACAACAACAAGAGCAGCTATACTAAGAGGATGGTTGCATTCAGCAAAATTTACAATAATCTCTGGAATCATAGTCTAAATAAGAATAAGAACAAGGATAGGAATAAGAACAAGAAGAATATCATAATTCAGTATCAACCAGGTCCACAGCATCAGGTCATGATCCCTGGGAACGTGCCGCCAGTCTTAACTAAATATTATATAGAAAAGGAAAGGTTTTAGTCCTCTTCTTAAATGTAGAGAGGGTGTCTGCCGCCTGAACCGACACTGGAAGATTAAAACTGAAGGCTCTGGCAACCATTCTACTTTTGGAAACAACAAGTAACCCTGCATGCTGGGAATTATGAGGAAATTGATCTTCTGTTATTTATCAGAGTTAATGGCAGACCAGGACGCCACTTTATTAGACGGACCACAAACATGATGAAGTCATGAAGTAATGCTGTGATAATCATTCCAACATTTAGAATTTAACAGAACACATTCTAAATGTTGTGCCACAGCTGGGACTGCTGTGGTCTTAGTTTGTTGTTTGGGTTTCTTTGCGGTCTAGTTTGGTTTATTATATCCTGCAGTCTTCAATGATGAAAACACAAACATCATTAATAACTTGAATTAATTAATGTATTACCCCTGCTTTAACTCCCTCTCAATGGAGCCATAATCAGGCTCCCCCTAGTGGACATAGGTGGTGTCATTCAGCCAAAATCCCTCTCTGGCATGTTAATCCCATTTCTGGCACGTTTTGGATACATTGGCTATCCAACTGTGCCAAATGGGGAGTCGTCGTGGTCCTATCCCTCAAAAACTGTGTAATATAACATCAACTTTGTGGTATTTCTATCAAATTCGATACAGTAGTTACCACAGAGTTTCTGAGATAATGCATTGATTATTTTGTTTCATGGTGTTATTGACTTTTTTTATTTAAGAAAGAAGGTTGAGGACAGAAATATTGCAATTTTTTTGTGTTTAATCGCAGATTGAACACACACAGTAACAGGCAAAATGTTACTGACACTGAAAATTCATTATTTTAAGTTTTACCTGTCCATAGACACAAATGTCATGTAAATACACCTGATAGTTGTGGAGCTATTTGAAGTTTATTTTGGGAATACAATTCAGGTGAGGCTTGACATTAAGAACCAATGAGCAGAACAGGTTAAGTCAGGAGATCCATCCATCCAGTTTTATGTAACTGCTTATCCAGGTGCAGGTTTACCTCCCTCCCATCCTATCCCAGCTGGACCAGATGTGCCACTTTATCTCAGGACCAACACATAAAGACTCACCTACACACCTACAGGCAATGAAGGGTCACCAGTTCACCTATGTTATGCGTTTTTGGTATGTTTGATGAAGCTGGCGTGGCTGGAAGGAACCCAGGCATAGATGGGGAAAACATGCAAACTCCACACAGAAAGGCCCGACAGCTAGGGGTGGATTTCAGAACCATCTGGCTGCGAGACAACTGATTGATCAAAACTGATTACCTAATTAATCAGGTGCTATATAAATTATTCATGTTTTTTTCATGCATGACCTCCTGACAAGTCATGTATCTTTAGGTAAAGACTTTCTGAGTTTGTGTTCACTACACATACTGAAACTCCATTCCATAATAACGAAACAATTAAATGTTAGAAAAAAATACATTATTTTCACTCATGGTATTCCAACAGAATGTCAAAGAAATGGAAAAAAAAACCCCAAAAACTCAGACAAATTGCATCATGAGCAGCAGACTCAGAGCGAGGAAGATTGATCCTCTGCCTCGTCTCCTCTTAGTGCACATGACAGACTGAGATTGGCTAATTATGCCCTCTGAAGCATTCGCCACAGACCCATAAATCACGGCGCTTCATAAAACCACCAACAGAAGCTGCACACACTAACATCCTCACTGATATATCTCAACCCCAACTGGAGGTGGAGCTCAGCATGGACAAATGGATGGAATCTACAATTTCAGTTTGTTTGTGAAGTGGATTAATGCCTAGCCCGATTCTGTGACATACAGGACAGCGGGGGGGGGCTTTGCTTTGACTTACGTAGGACAGTTGGGTACGGGCATGAGGAAGGTGATGCAGAGCCACAGAGTCTCCAGCAGGATGATAATCAGCCACTGGGGCAAATACTGGACCACATCCTGGATCGGGTTCCACCAGTGATACTGCATAAAGAGCAGAACAACTTAACTATTTGTTTAAATGTGCAGTACATTTTAGTAGTATCTATTTAAGAGAAAATGCAATGTGATATTGATAGCTATGTTGTTATTAGTGTATAATCAGCTGAAAATAAGAAGGTTTTTTCTAACATTAGCTTAGAATTAGAAGTTTATCTCTCAAGAGGGGGCGGGTCTTCTTCCAAGGAGGCCACCATGTTGCGCTGCCATATTTGTACGGTAGCCTAGAACAGACAAACTGAACACTAGCTCTAGAGAGGACTTGTCATGTTATTTGGTTGAAGGGGCAGAAAGAAGAAGGATAAATGCTTTTCTTTGGAAAACTATTTGATAGTTATAGTTTGTTGTGGGCTAACTTGGCAGGTGAGGAACAAAGACATGGGAAGGTTCACCTAACATGAACTCTTTTCGGCGCTGGCCAAACAGCCCTGGGTCGACTTGTAAATGTTTTAGGCGTAGGTTGGTCATGGGTCCGGCAATGAGTTTCATTGCACCCCCCCACATCAGATTTCACCCCTTTCTCATCCTCTGGGGCTCTGGCACAACTTTCAATGCTACGACAATGCAAAATAAACTATAATATTTGTGTAAATAAATAACCATTTCTAAATAAATCTATCTAAAGGAACCTTGTCACATGACAGGAAACTGATGACATCATTTTGACCCTTGAAGGCCACTGTAGATTCTTGAATATGGAGGGGTGAGCTGACGTTTAATATTGGTCACAATCTACAACTTACTCAATTCCACTCAATTTTACAGACTGCGCCTTTAAATTTTATTTTGCTGTTATTGATGAATGCAAAATAATTATCATGAAACACTTCCTCTACCACATTTCATGGAAGAAAGACAATCAGAAATACGTTATATATGTTTTTGATTGCAATTCTTGCTATAAGCTTATCTTATTGGCTTCTCCATTCCCATATCTTCTTCCTCAGTTATTTTTTGTGGAGGGTACAGATGAAAAAAACCTCTGGCATCCAAGGTGCAGAGCAAATGAGCAGTTTAAAAAGTTTTTCTTCATGTCTGACTTTTCTTTCCTTTGGTTTCTAATGACTGACTAAAGCGAAGTTGACAGAGCTGCTCACCGATGTCTGTGGGATTTCTTTCTGGCCCCAGAAAGTCTGCAGGAGTGACAGCACAAAGTAAGTGAAGGCGAGACGCTGCAGAACTCCAGGGATTCTCAGCCAGGACCAGGACACTGGAACACAACCAGCAGCAAACAGCATCAACCCTCATGTGGGCCTGAACAGTGGTGCATGCATGAACGTAGAGGTATAACTCAGCGGGGTGAAGCTATTCCGGCTGATATGACCAAATTGATAATGCAGGAAAAAGACCATATTGACCAGGAGAACATCCTCTTTATCTTGCCTCTCCTTCCTGCGGGAGGTGATGGACAACGAAACAGACTGTGAGACTGTGTCAGGCTTCAGGATATGGAAATGTCAAGAAAGTGGGAAGTTAATCAAAGATTCCCAGTTATCTCCCAGTCTCTACCGCTGGGAGGGGAGGGGAGAGGAGAGGAGCGCGTCGGCTGGTGGTCGAGAGATTGATAGTAATCTACACATTAGTTAATTGAAAACCTCTTTGCTGAACAAAGTGCCATAAAAGGAGCGTAATCCCAATCATTGATCGGGCTAATCGAATAAGAGGAGGAAATCACTCCTTCAACAGGAAGAGAGGAAGTGCTTATTTATGACACATTTGTTAAATCGGCAAGTTGAACCAAGATCATTTGTCCCACCACAATAATGCCACTTTTTTTTCTTTCTTGTTTATCAGTTTGACGGTGAGCAGTAGGAAACTAACTTTTTTCCCCTCCTGATCAATGTATATAGATTATACTGTGAAACTGAAGCTTTTTTCCAACAGCTCTGCTGTCCGCTTCTCTTTCAGTGCTGCATTAAAGTAAAAATAATGATTCTGTTGAGGAAGCAGACAAAACTGATTCAATCTATGAACTCAGAACTAGAACAGATAGATTATCTTTCTTTTTGAACCCCCTCTGAAGGGGAACCAGTGTTGAATCGTGAAGGAGATCTCCCCTCTCCTTTTTTTGTAAGTCTTTATTTTGACATTGCTCCTTGAGTGTAGTTGTATTAATTTATTAATTTAAATAAGTTTCATCAGTATATGAACCAAAAGTAACGTTTTTTAATGTAGTGTCTAAACCTGAATAAAAGAACACTAATGATAATTCTATTCTTTTTAACCATCACTTTGATGATTATTTGGACGTCGGACAATAGCAGTGTTTTTAGCTGAAATGACTCACAGCCGATGTTGAGATGTTAACACCTCCTGCCTGTCTGACATTGAAGCGGTTTAACGTATTGAGCTGCTATGACTCCATTCTCTTATTAGATCAGACCTTGGGACTGGATGGAGGACGTCCTTGGAGACGAAGGGCGAAGCGGCAGTTGATGGTAAAAGTCACCGTGTTGTTGTGATGGGCTCCAGCAGCAGCCTTAGCCTCAGCCTCAGCAGCAGCAGCTGTGTGAGGCTGAGCGCTGTAATTCTATCTGTTTGTAATTGTCCATTACCACAGCGGTTGTTTTTGCACAATCCGTGTCTGTTAATCGTCCCCCGGTGCTGGATTTTGAGACTGAACACACAATAACAATATTTTTGTTAACCCAGTTACACAGGCATCCACCCAGGAAAGTCCATTAGTGTGGGGGAAGGCTAATGTGTGAAGGGAGCCCTGTGGGTCCCCAGGTGGAGCGTGAAAAGGGATTTTCAGCCTGCTTCAACGCAGCTTTGGTTTCCTACCAGAAATCTGGTTCTGATCACATGTAACCAGGGGTGGACAGTAAACACATTTACTCAAGTACAGGGCTCCATTTTATGCTACTTTATAAATTATACTACGCTACCTCACAGGGGGAAATACTGTATACTACTACTTTAATACTTTATACTCCACTAAATTTGTCTGACAGCTGGAGTTACTAGTTACTCTCAGATTATAATTATGTGTGTCTAACATCTATTTGGTAAACTTCTTATAATCTTTTCTACCCTGTTTGGTTAGCATTTATGTAGTTTCATAGCTTTTACAGCATAAATACAAATTATACGTCACAATGTGCAGCTGGAACTCAACTACTCTGAAATCGTTTTTTAGTAAAAACAGTTTTCACAAAAATTGTAAAAAACACTGAAAAGAAAACCCCAGAACCAATGTGAATTTTCTTAATGAGCTCAATCTGTAACCATTGAGATTTTGAATGTTAATATGAAATAGTTACATGTCCCAAAGATCTTAAGTCACATGTTAATGACATCAAAGTGATCATCAACCCCATCAAGTTGCATGGCACAAACATCAAATAAATCATATCCATCTAGTCATATGTCAAAGACAATTAAAGCTACCTATCACATTACATGTCATAAAGACATCAAGTCACGTTTCAAAGACATTACAGCCATCAAGGTACATGGCACAAAGATATAAAAAAACATCAAGTTACATGTCCATGACATTAAAGCCATGAAGTGAAAAGCCACAAACGCATCCAGATACATGCCAAAAACATCAAAGCTCTTGAATTGCATATAATTGAATTGCACCATCAAGTTAAAAAGCCCAAAGACACCAGGAGACAACTAATGACATGTCAGACATTAAAGCCACCAAGTTAGATGTCAAACAAAGAAATCATTACTGCTACTATTAGACAGGAAGTTGCTGTAGCTCCATTGTTCCTTGTCCAATCTGCCCCAAACCTCACATCTTTGTACTTCTGTTACTATAATAATAATAATAATAATAATACATTTAATTTATAATGCACTTTACATTTGGATCAAATCTCAAAGTGCTACAAAGCAAAAGCAGATAAAAGCATCAATAAAAAATAAAATAACTATATAAAAGCCTTACCAAAAAGCAGCAATGTTAATTAAGGTTATAGGTTCTGCTAAAAAGGAAAGGTTTAAGTCCTTTTTTAAATGTATCAGTCGTCTGTGGAGCCCTGAGATGGTCAGGGAGGGCATTCCACAGACGAGGGGCAGCAGAACAGAAAGCCCGATCACCC
>VRLP01005403.1:0-37326 GCA_009660295.1 Lophius piscatorius | reverse complement strand
CACAAACACAAGACAACAGTGACTAGTCCCACAAACACAAGACAACAGTGACTAGTCCCACAAACACAAGACAACAGAGACTAGTCCCACAAACACAAGACAATATAGACTAGTCCCACAAACACAAGACAATATAGACTAGTCCCACAAACACAAGACAACAGAGACATGTTGCACAAACACTAGACAACAGAGACATGTTGCACAAACACTAGACAACAGAGACATGTTGCACAAACATGAGACAACGGAGACTAGTCCCACAAACACAAGACAACTGAGACTTCTTGCACAAACACAAGACAACAGAGACTAGTCCCACAAACACAAGACAACAGAGACTTCTTGCACAAACACAAGACAACAGAGACTAGTCCCATAAACATAAGACAACAGAGACATGTTGCACAAACACAAGACAACAGAGACATTTTGCACAAACACAAGACAACAGAGACGTATTGCACAAACACAAGACAACAGAGACTAGCCTGCCAAATATTAGACAACAGGAACTAGACCAAAAAAACAAGACAATAGAAACTAGTCTGACAAACACAAGATAGCAGACATTAGTCCCATAAACACAAGGTAACACAAAATGGTCCCCACTAATACAAGAAAACAAAAGCTAAACCCACAGAGAACCAAAATTAGTCCCACACATACAAGAGAACGGTCACTAGTCCTATAATAACACCTCTCAATCAAACACTGTGTGCAGGTTTAACGACCATGTTTCAATGAGTGATCATTAGTCAATCAAAGACCACCTGTCAATCAGACTTTATCAATCAATTATGAATTATGAGCGGGTTAAAGCACCCGTCAATTAAACATTTTGGCTGAATCCAGATATCTGTCAATGAAGTACTATGGGCCGATTCAGAGGTAACCAGTAATTCAAACAGCTCAACACTGGCCAGTGTAGACAGAGATGTGGAACATAAATGTAAATTTGTAAGAAAACATAAGCTAAGATAAACATGACTCTCTCCCATCAACTGTGCACTCAATAAAGGCTTACAGGCCCAAAAATCCTTAAAAAAGCAAATCCCACAACGGTCGAAAATATACTTGTTAACCTGCTAAATAAACAACTCAATGTTAACTGGCACAAAACACATACATCGGATTAATTAATTACAGATATCTCCTATCACAATCTGAAAGCAACTCCTCAGAATGAATAATTGCACCTCTTCCACAACTCTTCTGCCATCCTCTACATCAGTGGTTCCCTAACTTTTTCTCTGGGGACCCACATTTTTTAAATGAAAAACTATTGCGATCCAAATCACAGTACACCATATTTTTTGATTATTTCATGTTTTATATGCATGGCTGCTGATTGTCTGTCTGTAACTTTAACTGTGCTGCCTGTCTGTCTGTCTGTCTGTCTTGGACAGGACAATTTTGAAAAGAGGTTTACCTGGTTAAATAAAGGTTAAATTTAAAAATTTAAAAAATTTAATTGACAGAATAATTATTTCTACATGAATGAAACTTTCTGACCTTTTTTTCTGCGTCTACATTGTCTTATTATCTTGAAGAGGTAAAGCAGCCGTTTCAAAATGATTGGTTATATAATTAAATTACAACTTCATTGATTGCACAATTGTTAAATACTTAATACATATGACCAAAGAAGGTAATTTAGGCGGGTTGCGGCATCTCATTGTTTTAATCTTCTCTGATCAAAACATAAACATTTCAAAAAGGGTTCCTTATAGATGAGAAAATGCTCTAAGTCGGAGGAAACAGCCACTGGAAGACATACACATTTTTATGTGAGAAATTAAAAGCATTTTAATTTAGTAATCCGGCACACATTAGTAAAATAATTTAACACACACATTTAACCTTCTGAAAACAAACAGAATATAGACAGCGGTGGCCTTTCATATATGATCCAAGGATATAATTATCTGATTAGTATTCAGTCAACATTATGAAATGGACCCTACTTCTTGTCCGAGTTTGATGCTCATGCCTGTTATCAGAAACAGTAGGCTTGTTGTAAGCACCACTGTTGTCCTCAAAACAGTCAATAAAATGTTTTTAACCACTTCCCTAATCAGGCTCGTTATGTGCCTGACCTCAAGTTGCAGGGTGTATGGCATCTAAGATCGCGCGCGCGTGTGTGTGTGTGTGTGAATGTGTGGACGTATATAAGTGTAAGTGTGTGTTTGTGTGTGAGCGCATGAGCGAGTAGGCGAGAGAGGGAGTACTGCACGGGAGCACGAGTGTGATAGTGACGGTGCAACGGAATATGAGTTAGCAGAGAGTGATTCAGTAAATTAAGGTGTGCAGCAGGGCACAGACGTCACGCTAACATTTGCTAACGAGATAAATTAACCTGATGAGCCCCTGAGCACGTCCTTTGTTCGCCTTCGTTTAGTTTGAGAGGTCCGTAACACTTCTCATTCATCATTTCAACAACATCCAACGAAAGATCCTGTCATAAAACTCACTTACACACTTCATCGAATTATGTTTATGTTTCAGGTTAATAAAATTGCGCTGAGCTATTCAGTTGAGTAACTCCACTCTTCTGCCTCCCAGCAAATCCCCAACCGTGTAGACATTTTCAACAGCAACCTTTCCTCTGAACACCACATCATTCGGATCACCAGAGCTGTTTTTTCCACCTTAACATTGCAAAACTCTGCTGCCCATCTGCTCAACCCTGTTCCCACCACCACTATTTTCACGAGCCTCCAGCAGCTCCCTGTCCTGTGAGACTGTAAGATCAGTTCATCTTCAAATCACATGGTCAAATCAGCTTCGGTCAATTTGGCTACATTTATGAAGACATTTTTGAGCAGATTTTGATTTTCAAAATAACTTTAATGTTTGTGCATAATACTGGTTTCAAGTTTGCCGTCTGTTTGGAGTTGTTTTCTCTGTGCTTTACATCCCAGGGAGGTGTTCAATGGAAAATAAAATTAAACCAAAAACCATGCAGTGGAAAGAAAAATCAATATTAATATTTAAGCCTATTTTACTGCTGTAGATGTTAAAGGTTGAGGTAATTTTAACCTCTTAATCAGTTGTTCCGTAGTTCAGTGCAAAAGATTATCGTAACCATGTGGTAGCATCACTCTTCTGGACTGAAGTACGTCAAAAGTAATGTATGCATAAAATCAGCCTATTCCCAGCTTCCAGATGATCGAAGGTTATTTTAATAATTAAATTGGCTTGAGGAGTAGATCTTTTCAGTTTGGGTGAGGAGTAGAATGAGAAATTCAAACGAGGGAAATCAATCCAAAGTATGAGCATGTTAAATTGTGTCAGACCAAAGTTAAGACAAAATAAACTTTAGGACGTAGATGCATGCATTATTTGGTGTTGAAGATTTTGAATCTGCACGATTTGAATCCCAAGTGTTTTCAGCATGAATGATAAGTTGATGCATGGAATTCAATAGGAGCGAAATCAACCCAAAATATGAGCTGGTAATATTGTGTCAATCTAAAGTTTGTGAAAAGAAGCTTACAGGATCAATTCATTATTTGGCAAAAGAGATGCATGAAATGTGTTATTGGTTTAGATAAAATGTTGTGCAACAGGCTGACAACAGATTATTCAGACGCTATCAAAGACTTTAGCTGGCTGGATGTGATCCCTGCCGAATGGAAAAGCAGAAGCTCTAGAGTCAAGTTCTGCCTTTAAACGGATTTCAGGATCAATAGAGATGTTTTGGGGTATCAGCTACGAGAAAATGGGGTTTCTATAATGGAGTATCCTCATAGTTACATCCTTGTTTCACTTCCTTGCTCTAGCGATAAAAACTCATCAGTCCAGCCACCTTTACCTACAGTTTGTACTGATTCTCTGGAAGTCTACTGTTTCTCTACGGCTCTACTGGTTTCTTACCAGTACACACCACCTGAGCTAAGAACCTGATATAAAAAAGAGCCGCTGTGGGTCTCTTGTCGCCGGGAGGATATGGAGACAAGAGACTCAAAGGAGGATGAACTCACAGAGGCGAGGAGGAGCGGTCTCATCTGGTCGCTGGTGTCCGCGTCCATGTTCTGGAGTCGGAGAGAGGAGGCCTTCAAGTCTCTTCTTGAAGTAAAAAGGTGTCCACTGTTCTACAACCGCTGGCGAGAACCCATTTTCCTTGTCTCATGGCGGAATATATTAACTCCAGCTGTTAGCCCCGCCCCTCTCAAACAAACAACACGGTCCTCCAATCACGTGACAGAAACTTTATTACTTCCACCAATCGTGGACCCAGAAAGCTCAATGGGCCGAGCTGTGCCGGGAATAAAACTTGACGGTTTACTTATTTGTTTAAATTTAGTTATAAATAGCTCAATAATATCGTACCTATTTAATCACTGATGTCACATAGTCACAGATATTTAATTTTCTTTTTTTTTCTTTTTTTTCTAATTCTTGTTCTTATTAGTTCACATTAGATATTTAGCAGAGCCTGAAAAAAATACTTAATATTTCCCTACACATAACCTTTAGAGATGATGGATTTACTTTACTTTCAGTTCATCAGTTTATCTAGTTTATATTACTTTGCCTGCAAGATATCTAACCCAGATTGTCCCTCTGATGAGCTCATTTCTAATGCTATCCGTCGTCACTCCCAAAGAAAATCTTAACATTTTCATCTCTGCCACCGCCTCCTTTCTTTTTGCCAGTGCCAAAGTCTCTAAACTATACAGCAAAGCTGGTTTCACTACTTTATTGTAAAATTTTCCCTTTACTCCTGCTGCTTGTCTTCTGTCACAGATAAATCCTGGCATTCTTCTACACTTTCCCGCTTTCCCCGGGCGCTCCACGAGGGGCTGCCCACTGCTCCCTCAGGTATGGGTCAAATGCAGAGAAATAATTTCACTATGTTGTACTGTGTATGACTCTATGTGACTAATAAAGGTTTCTTTCTTTCTTTCTTCTTCTTACACCCTCTCCACCCTGCGTGCACTCCTTTCTTCCCCTCTTTTCCACAATACTAGTTGCTCTGAACACATGACCCCTAGTACTTAAAAACCTGCACCTTCTCCCTGCATCTTAACCGTTCCACATGCCTTGTTCATCCACACCCATATTTTCAGTCTTACTGTGACTGACATTCAATCCTCTTCTCTCCGGGACATACCTCCAACTCCTCAAGGTCTTCTTCCACCTGCGCCCTGCTCTCACTATAGATAACAATGTCATCCACAAACAAAATAGTCCATGGAGTCTCCTGACTGCCCTCATCCCCATCACCATAGCAAACTAGACCTATACTGTCGTCGCCGACAGAAAGTGTTTATACCCGAATAGTCCCCAATCCCCTGCGTTGCACAAGCAATCTCACTAATTGAACTCTTCAAATTAAATGTAAAGTTATGTCCAAAGTATTTTTTGGGAAAAAGCTCCCCCTTTTGGGTAAATGATATGCTATTACAGTAAAACAGAATGAATAATAGATAGATCCCCTCGAGTCAATTCATATGGACAAAACTCCGACCATCGATTAGGGTGTACAAAATTCGTCCTAAATCATCAACGGCTGAGAAATTATGTCTTGAAAGAACTTTTGCAGATAAAACATCCCTAATGTCGACAATATTCAACCGACCTTTGTCAAAATCAATGCAGTTCTTCCTCAAACTAATGTCTACGGGGTCATTCACACAATTTGAAAATTGATCCATGAAAGTTATTGAGGTAGTCTGGAAAACAGAGTTTTTGGAAGAAAAGAAAATTACCAAAAGTGATCAAAATGTGAACTTTTAGAGTAAAAATAACATGCACAAGATAAATCTCCTTGAGTCGAATCATGTGCACCGTAATTTGGATAAAATCGTACCAATCCTTGCAAATTTATGTTTCCAAAATTTGTTGATGATACAGCTCCCCCTAGTGTCAGAACTATAGAATGATCTTTTGGGAAAGATCATTCTATAGTTCTGACACTAGGGGGAGCTGGACCCTTAGTGCGAGATATATTCCTCGCACTAAGGGTATTTAGGTATAAAACTTGAAAATGATCAATTCAATTTTTTTTCAAGGTATCTCCTTAAAGCTGTGTTTAGCGTAAAAAAGCTCCTCCTAGAGAGTAAAATACAATATTTACAAGATAGATCGACTTAAGTCAATTTATACGCATCAAATTTAGACAAAATAGGACCAATGGTTTGGAATTTAAATCAGAAAAAACTGTTATTCGTAAAAAGGTCCCACTAGGGAATAAAATATGACCTATTTGAGAAAAATATTTATACAAGATAGATCTCCTCGAGTCGAATCTTATGCACCAGGCTTGGACTAAATCGTACTGGAACGGTTGAAAAGTTATGGCCTGACAATTTCGCAGATAAAGGTTTTCAGAAATATACTACCGAACTTTTCCAAACTTTTTTTTTCAAGAAGGGGCTCAGAGCTGATTCTTGATGCAGTCCCACCTCCAACTTGAACCCATCCGTCACTACTACTGCACACCTCACCACTGTCATACTGCTCTCATACATATTCTGTACAAGTTTAACATACTAATCTGTGACTCCAGACCTTGTCATGCAAGTACCACAATTCCTCCTTCGGCACTCTGCCATCAGCGTTTCTGTATAGCCACAACTCCTTCTGACCTTCTCTATATTTCTCCATCAGCGCACTCAAACCAAACACCTTAACTGTAGTGCTCTTTATTGGCATGACAATAAAGAGCACTATAATTGGCAAACATTGACATGTTTTCCGAGCCATACTTCCGCTACTCTTTCCCAGATCTTCATTGTGTGGCCCATCGGCTTTATAACTCTGTAGCTGTTCTAGCTCTTTACATTGCCCTTGTTATTGAAAATCGGCACCAATACCCTTTCCTCCATTCCTCAAGCATTCTCTCACTGTCACAGAACATGCTGAACCTGTATGTCATGTCTTCATCCTAACTGATCCTTTGAACTTCCTGAATTTCAATTCTCATATCCTCCACCCTTCTGTCATTTATCAGTTACGGAAGATATTCCGTCCGTCTTGCCCTTGCACTCCCCTCACTTGTTAATTCATTTTCATTTCTATCCTTAATAACCTTAACCCGATGCACATCATTCCCATCTCCATCCCTCTGCCACGCTAATCATTACGAGTCCATTTCTCCTGGCTTAGTGTCCAACCTCTCATACAACTCGTCATAGGCCTCTCATTCAACCTTTGCTCCCTCACTCTTTGCCTTTTGCCAGGTCTGTTTGTATTCTTGCATACTTTCTTTATCTCTCGTGCTATCCCACTTCTTCTTCCCCAACTTTTCCTCACTATACTGTCCCGAAACGCCTCATTCCACCACCTAGTCTCATTATGTTCTTTCCTCTGTCCAGGTGACACACCAAGTACCTTCCTACCTATCTCGTTTATCACTTTTTCCGCAGTTACTCAGTCCTCCGGCATTTTTTCACTACCACCCACAGCCCGGCTTAATTCTTCCCTGAAGTTCATTCATCAGCCTTCCTTCCTCAGCTTCCACTGTTTGATCCTCTGCTCTAAATTTTTCCTCTTTTGTACCACCAGAGACATCATACATACAACCATTCTATGACGTCTGGCTATGTTCTCCCCTGTCACCACCATGCAGTCACAGTTACACCTTCTGCATAGGCTGCATTCCGCTTGTGTGCCCCTACCTCCACTGTCAGATGCCACCCTGTGCTTCTCTTTCATCTTGAAATACGTGTTCACCACAGCCATTTCCACCCATATCGCAAAATCTATTACAACATCTGTCCTTCTACGTTCCTGTCCTTGAGCCCATATCTGCCCATCATCTCCTCATCTCCTCTGTTCCCTTCAACAACATGACCATTGAAGTCTGCCCAAACCACCACTCGCTCTACCTTGGTAATACTCTTTATCACTTTATCCAGCTCATTCAAGAGATTGTCTTGCTCTTCCAACTCACAACTCATTATATCCACAACCCTAATCACAACCCCATACTAATAATGTCTGTATCAGTATGATCACAATACAGTTTGTAGTCAGTATCATCATAATAGTTCTGTCTGTAGTCTGTATAATCATAATAATAATATCTGTAGTCAGGATCATCATAATAGTACTGTCTGTAGTCAGTATCATCATACTAATAATGTCTGTAGTCAGTATCATCATAATAATAATGTCTGTAGTCAGTATGATCATACTAATAATGTCTGTAGTCAGTATCATCATAATAATAATGTCTGTAGTCAGTATGATCATACCAATAATGTCTGTAGTCAGTATCATCATAATAATAATGTCTGTAGTCAGTATGATCATACCAATAATGTCTGTAGTCAGTATCATCATAATAGTACCGTCTGTAGTCAGTATCATCATACTAATAATGTCTGTATCAGTATGATCATAATAGTACTGTCTGTAGTTCGTGTTGCGATACTAATGATGTCTGTCATCAGTTTTAACATCAGTTCAAACATGAAAGTGGTGTCGTGGACACACATTAACCAACAAGAAACTCACAAAAATATAAAATAAAATTAATAATAAATCCTTCGCCAACAATGGAGCCATATGACAAGAACTATTACTTAGCATTCATATAACATGGCGGCTGATTCATCCTCTGGTTGACTGGTGAGGAGGTCTTGGACCTGCTCCTAGATGATAAATTCTAGATGCCATTGCCTCTAAATGTTGAATGCTACTACTAGCTGCTACCTCATATTAGTTTCTATGGCTATTAAAAGTTGCTGTTGGCTCAGAAGTGTAACAGCAACCTCCCATTACACATCCATACCTACCATACAAAACAAAAAGGGGACTAAAACGCTAAACGCTACACTATGATCTCCAGAGACTTGAAACCACGATGAATGGATAATCTTTAGGTAAGACAGAATTAGCCAGTTGGATAAGTAGTGCATATTTTATTACCCTAAGTTTGCAGGGTAATAAAATGTTATACATATAATGTTACTAATATGTCAGTAACATTAGACATTAGAATTATTACAGTGACTTTATTAGGAATTGTTGATCGCGGCGTGTACTATGAAACTAACAATGCATTTTGAAAGGCATCGTAGGAAACATAAATGAGAGAAAATTAAACAAATACCATAACAAGTAGTCTGGTCAAAAGGAAGTAATATTTCGAAGACTATTGAGCAATCACTGATGTAACATGTTCCTCTCCCGTTAGAAGTTTCTGAGGCGACGATGGAGAACAAAATGTAATTGTTCATAATAGGTTCTAAATCTTGCTGCTGGGGCCAGTTGAAAGCAGCTGAAAAGCAGTCTCTCAGGAAAACAAGCTTTTGAAGGTCTTATCTGAGATGAACAGATCTTGTTTGTGCGGAGGTTCCTCCTGTTGCTCCTATAATCTGACACATTTCTATAGTCAGGTCATTGTTGTTCCCGTAAAACAGCACAGGATCCTCTGGCACACTTCAGGCAGAACCGCCTCATCTACCCGTTTATGCTCCTCAAGCAGTGCCACTTCTCTCAACTCTGTTCCTCACATAGAACCGTTTCATTTAATTCTGTTTGGATTCCTTAGAACTGCTTCACTGTGGTGAAAGAGGAAGTTCAGGAGACTTGATGTCTGGTACTGAAGTATTTCATACGACCATCTGGAGAGTCGACACCACAGTAAAAGTGGAACAGTATAACGCCACAACAGTTCTGAAGGCCTTCCTGGTTTCCTAACCTCACCCGAGGAATGTGATATGCCCCATATGAGCTATCCTTTCACACAGAAGTAAACTTGTGTACTCTTCTAGCTCCAAGACTGTGACGATATAACACACACAGGCAATTTTCTGGAAATTGAAGTTGTTTCCTGACTGCCAATAAAGAACACAAGAAGATTTTTAAACCCTTGTGTTCACTTCAACCAATCTTCACTCACATCAACTTTGAGGACATAAATGTCCACCTCTTTAAAATAGAATATTAAAACAATTCACTAATTGTGTACTATTGTAGTTTTTCTGACTTATGATCAGTTCTGATCATAGCGAACAATTTTTTTTTTTTTTCCAGGATTGCAATCCTTTTAATTACAGTTTACATAATACACATATTTTTATATTATAAAAATTACTTTTCATATACTAAAGGTTGAATGTGATATGTCAAATAATTAACATATTAAATAATTATTATTACCTAACACTGATTCATTAATTGCCAGTGATTTTAACAATTTAATATTTTGTTCAGTATTAGGTTAAAAACAACCTCTCAGTCCTTTTACGCCTGACCTTTGAACTTTCATGCATGGGTAATGCTTGGATGGTTCATTCTTCTTTAGTCCCTACCTAACAGCTAAGTTGTAACACCTGGGCCAGTCTTACATTTGAGACAGGTTGTCAGAGGTCAACCTAGTATCAGGATGTGTTTATACAGGTACATGGTCTCCACATTGCATAGTGAAGAGTCCAGTAGCTTCAGTGATCCCTGGATGTACCATGATGTACCCAAAAACACCAGGGTCTTTTATGCTGGACAGCAGGAATGCCCATTTAGGGGTCCTTAATGATTATACAAATGCTACTTTTGTTTTAGTGAAGAATGATTGAGATATTAAGCACATAAATGTATTTATGTGTGTATATGTTACATTTGGGGTTGATTAATTAACATTTAAATGTGGATTCTTTCGTAGATGGTTTTCTAGTAGGAAGCCATGGGAAGAGACTCCCCTCAAGTCCAGCCTGGGATTGAAATGGGCAAGTTCAGGAGACCATAGTCAAGTGCCCAGTTTGACTTTGTTTTAGCACTTTCGTTTTTTGGTCAATTTGCCCCGCCTGTCACCCAATGTCCTCTGGGATAGGCACCAGCCCCTACAACACTGAGCAGGAAAAGAAGTAACGGATAATGAATGCATTTCTACATTTCCCTTTTGGGTAACTGCAATAAAACAAACAAAAAAACAAAACAGATTTCAACTCTTTCTTCTTCTGCCACTGGGCTAAATCCGTACATGCTCAGGACAAAAAATGTGCATTTAAAATCAAGTTGATTTTTAAAACAGCACAACCCACATGGTCACTGTTAGGTTAAGGGTATTTGGTGTCTGACTTGCTTCCTGGGTGCTGCACTTTGTCTAGATTCTCTGGATATTATGGGTTGGGGAAGGTGAAATCCTTTCCTTTCCAAGAGAACTGGTCTTGTTGTGTGTTGTGTGTTGTGCAAGTGTTGGTGAAAGGGGTGAGGAGACAAGGGAGAAAGACACAGACATGAGGTGAAGTAAGAGTAATAAAAACATTTGTGTATCCTTTTTCTCTTCACTGGGTTGGGTTGAGATGTCTACCGCCTAATCAGGGTATATCAGACGATCTTCTTCACAACAACACTTCCATCTCCTCCTGCAAGATCCCGAGATGACTCAGGTCCAGATGATGATGTAATCCCCTCTGTGAGCTCTTTATCTACCTGGGGGTCACCTCCAAGTTTTCCAGGAAACCTCCAAAAGGAAGCCCCAGGGGCATCCTGACCAGATGTAGAACCAACTCCACTGGATCTTTTCAATACAAAGCAGCAGCAGCCTTTTTTCACGGGTAGGAGATGTCTGTGTGGGAGGGGCCACCAGTTTAAGCTTCAGCCTGTCTATCATCCCCAGTGATTAGAGGATCACGTTACCAATTACACTATTTCGAAACAGAATTCTGATCAGCACTCTACTAAGTGAACAGCTTTTAGTTGTAGTCCCAACCATCACCCTCAGAGTGTGTTTAATTAAAAAACAACAATGAAGTTGAACCGTCATATTTAACTCATTGCATTCTGTTTTTATTGGCGATATACACAAAGTTCCAACCTTCTTGGAATTTGAGTTACATGTTGCATAAATCTCATCAGTTGACGTAACTTCATTAATTTCTCTTTAACAGTTAAAGTTGTTTTACTACATACACCTTTACAACGGTTCACACAGAGCTGCCACAGCGGTCCAGACACAGATACATTTTCCAGAACCATCAGAATATTACGATGGTTAAGTGATTTCCGGCCTGTCTGAGCCTAGGTGTCTCTGCTGTCAGCCGCATGGGTGCATAGAAATACAACATTCCGTTAATTTCTCACATATACTTAGAGAGCGCGCCTTTCTCTGGGGCCAAGCAGTGAAGAGTTGGTTGAGGCAGAGCTTGTCAGCCCTGGAAGGCGTGGAGTTCCTCTTCCCTGAACCCCTGCTGCTTTAGCAACCTGGAAGACGAACAAAAAGGATGTCTAGCCTCAAAGGAACTGAGCGCAAAAAAAGAAATAACGTGAGAATGTTGAAGCAGTATTTATAAAGAATGTTTACAATATGTAATAATGTTTACAATCTCTCATTTGAAGGGTTTTTCCTCTGGGTGCAATAATCACAATAAACACACACAATGTATCAGATGTATAATTAGGTGTATTGTTGATCATTCATATAAGGGCAACATATGTTTCATGTTTAAAGCGTTGAATGTAACTTCTTTGTAAACTTGTGCATTTGTATCATCTATTGTGAATGTATTTTGTATAGTTTAATATATTCTCATACCACTCTAATATATTTTGAATTCTTTTTATGAACTTTTTTAGATATTCCATTTTTATTTGTACCGCTTCACTGTGAAATTAGTATATTTAGTTTCTTTTTAAATATCTGTATATATATATTTTTTCTTCTCATTTACATTAGTAGATTTGTATAATTTACAGTGCTATTTCTTTAGTATTTTCACACATATTTTACATTTTCTTTAGTATATTAGCCTTCTTTGTTCCATCTTTATCTGTCTGCTGCTGTGGCCCTGACATTTGCCCTCCAGGAGATCAATAATTTTAAATCCTTTTTTTATTCCTTCCTATCTCATTATCTTCCTGTCCTTGTCAAGAACCAAGCATTAGTGCAGTACAGGGTCAACACCAGCAAACCGAGGGAATGAGAAATTTCTCTGAGTGTGTTTATGTGTATGCAAGCATATGACATGGGAATCATCTATAGGCACATTTATTCTCGATGTTATAGTCGTTTACTGGTAATCTGCATTCATTCTGTAGAAAATGTTTTTAGAGAGCCAACAGATTTGGGCGAAAACGGAGCAGTAGCACCTGAAATCACTGGGGAAAGTGTAACTGTAATTCAAAACGAAATATCTATGGACAGGAAAAAGAAAAAAGTATAAAAATAACAAACTGAAAGAAAAACAACTGAGATGCACACCTTAAGTTCATCTACAAAGAATGTGGGGCATTTTATTGAAATAAAATGGTCTGTCAGTATTTGAGGACATGAAGACAAGCTTATCGTACCAGAAGCTTAAAATTAGGGTATTTTAAGGAAAATTATTATGCGCGTCTTATTTGCTTTATGCAAACTTTATGCATAATTATTATATATAATAAAATATAACAGGTATAAATATTACTTCTTCCGACGACTTGCAGGATCAATCTGATCAGTCGAATATTTTTTAATGAATTACCCTTTGGATATTGGACGGAGTTGGATCTGCAGTGATTAAGATTTATATTGATTTTAATACTCTAACTTGGATGATCTCACTGTTTTCTGGTTTTTCATAGTGTAAAAAATATTAATTCATGCGTTTGATGTTATGACCAACTTGCGCTGTGTGTATGCAGATTTCCTGAGCGATCATCAGCAGCCATCACCTCCTCAGGAAGTCAACTCACTTTGTTACTTCAATGATTGATGTTCCACCATAACAAGACGAACTTATGAAAATAAGATCTCAGCAGAGGTAGGATGTAACAATTTTTGAAGATGTGAAGTGAGAGCATCAGGCCGCTGTTTACATTACTCACTGCATTGTTAGCCTGGTGAAGGCAGTCGGGCCGCACACACACACATAACAGGTGGAGTCATCTGGTCTTTGAAGGAAGTCCTTGACCATAGTTTCATCTACCCGACCCTTCCTGCCAGTCCAGTTCCCAGACGGCTCAGAGAGAACATACTCCACCTCAAACCTGACACAACACAGAAAGGTTAATTGGACAGGAATGCTGTTGGGGCCAGTTTGCTTTAACAGTGTGACTTAATACATCAATATTCGACTCCCAGTGAGGTCTCATGCCTGAAATTATGTCAGCCTATTTACAGTTTCTGCACCTGACAACAATCAACATTTAAAAAAACATCAGCTGCTGAATTGCACCTTCTCATATAACATGCCCAATATGGCAGGTTCTCAAGAGGGTTTTATTAACGTCCAAAAACATCTGCTGAACTGACAACCAACACAGAGTTTCCTTGCTGACGATTCAAAATAATGTCTTATATTTTATTAATTCGCGACATTTTTAATGGACGGTAAAGTTCAATCTTTGACTACCCTATAAGTAATATGACAATACATACTTGCTCGACTGTATTGCGGAAGGCCAAGATAACACCTTAAACTGGTGGTTGTGTATCTCAAACCATTCCTGAACTGTTTTTGCAGTTTGGCAGCGTTATCCTACTCCTCCGGCAGTTATCCTACTGCAGACCAGGAGCACCCAACAGGTTCAATAGCTCTGGAGATGTTCTGACCCAGTCATCTAGCCATCACAATTTTGTCCTTGTTTCCATTTTTCCTGCATCCAACACATTGACTTCAGGACAAAATGTTGTCTTGCTGCCTAATATCCACTCACTGAAAGGTGCCATGGTGACCACATAGTCAATGTGTTCCCTTCATCTGTCAGTGGTCAGAACCAAATGACTGATCGGTGTGACTAAACAGTCAACAAGTTGATTATGTAGAGGTGATTCAATTTATTGGAAGTTGATTAGTTCAATTAAACAAATCTTAAAATCCCATGTGTTGTTATTTTCAACATAAAGCATAATACGAATATTGTAAATATATGATGTATTTCATATATTTGATGCATAAAGAATGTATGAAAATCTATATATACCAAAATATATTGCAATATACAATCAAATACAAAAAATGTTCTTGAATACCCAGATATAGTGCATAATGTCAGCGGATCTGATGGTAAAAAGTCACGTTGTGTCGGTACCTGTCATTACTTGCAGCCAGCTGGTCCAGATCACAGCGCCACAGAACATCATCCTCACAGCGATTAAAAAACAGCAGCTTCATTTTTCTGAGGACACACGAGAGGACTTAGACTACCTCCTTGCAAAGGAATGAAATCTAATTTGGAAAGGTTCTTTTCATTCCGAAAGGGGTGTTTACATGCAGCATTTTCTTTCCGATTAGATGTTTTTTCTGAATCTAATCTGAATTCGGCTGTCCATGTAAACCCACCTACAGTAAGATATAATGACGATCTTTTTAACTTTGGCCACCATGAATGAAGTGGCCACTCCCAGTTCCCACCTGATGCTGTCGGCCTCCCGTAGGGCCAGTTGGATGAGGCGAGCCATTGGTGTGAAACCTGTACCTGCTGCTAAAAGGTAGAGGTGTGTGACATCTCGAAGGGGGCGGAGACTGAAAGTGCCATCAGGACCACTAACAGAAACATGGTCACCTAGAGAGATAAATGTGGAATGGAGTTTATACAATTATCAAAGCAAAGGTGTCCGACAGAAAGAAATATATGGAGGTAGTCTATGGGTGATATTCGATGATCATATTCAATCATTTACTCCTTTACTTTTTCTGTGAGATTAAAATGTATTCAGGGACCATGTATTTTCAGTGGACCTCTAATGCCCCGTTTACACAGCAGCAATTTTGCTAAGTTTTTTCTTTTGTATGTAAAAAAAAAAGATTGCATTCAGATGACAATGTTTTGAAAACGATCATTGTGGGTTTGCAAAAGCAACTGAAAACTCTGTAGTTCATATGGCAGGCCAGCAGTTAGCGGAGTCATTTTTTAAAATAGCACCGCCGAAGAAAAATGACCAACAACTGTTGATGATTTCCAATTGTCAAAGCAATTGCAGCAATGTTTGTTGGAGGAGCATACATTAACTCAACAGTCTACAGCACAAACAAAACCAGATAGTCACACATTGTTTTTGTTGTTCTGTCTGCGTGTGGTAACTAGGCTGAAATCATTACAGCGCCACTTCGGTATGGCTGTGCACCGTATTCACACGATGTGGCAATTCTTATTTGCATTTTACCAAAAGATGGAAACATTTGCATTTTCAAACATCATAAATGCCCTTGTCATGAAAATGAAAGGCCAAACCAGAGCAACACTTACTTATAATTATAATGTGAAATCTGTTGCTGTGTAAATGACCCCTAGAAAATGCTCAGTAAGTGAAAGCAAGGGTCAAATAAGACCATTAGATAATTAGATTTCATCTACTTAAATGTTCACCCGACCAGTTTGCATGTTAAATGAGACGTCTCAGGATCAAGGTTTAAGGACACATATGTCCTAGTAACAGTAGCCTCTGAAATACAGCACAAGTATTAAAAAAGACTGTGGTGGATGAGGGAACCTCGAATGAACCTTTATTGAACAAAATTGTGAGAACTGAGAATTGAGAAAGAAAACAAAGACTGAGTGATGAAGAAAATTTGGCCTTCTGATCATTTGAGGAAATGGAATTAACTGGAGGAGTCTCAGTTGTATTTCTTAGATATCAGAAATCAGATAGCCTTTACCGTCATTGTATCGGAACACAAAGTAATTTGTAGTGACACTCAAGTGATGCGTTTCCAACATAAAAAACACAAGACACAGGACATTAAGTAAGGCTAAATCATCATCTATCACCCGCTCATTCTTTAGTACGAGACCTTATTTTGAGCCCAATCACCCTCTTAAGTTACTGCGGTATACTAAAATACAAACTCAAGGCACCTGTTTCCCTTTTAAATTAAAACCATTTTGGCAGCTTGAGAGCCTTCATTTCTTAACGAGGCCTTAGTTATAAATTATTCAAACATCAAATTCTTCTAACGTCCCAAAACTCGCCACCATCTTATCCTAAGCCTTATATTATTAATTGTATTGCAAAAATTTAATTGTCTGTCCATAAGAATTATGGTGCCCCAATTCTCCCAGTTATAGGGGCGGTTGAATGGTGGTTAAGTTCCCCATTTCATTGTTGATCAACCCTTCTCTCCCACGCTATCTCTTTCGTATTGGCTGTGACTTACCAGAGTGCAGGTTGTTGAGGTAAGGAGTGAACAAGCCGTCAGGGTAAACTTTGACCATGAGGAAGAGGTCAGACTCCGGTGACGAATGTTGGGATGGCAGCAGGCTAGAATTAACTGGAGTGTATGCCCTCACCACCTCCGTGTCTGATTTGGATAAAGATGGTATTTGAGGAAGACATTGGAGCAGTGGAAGAGAATTATTTCTATATGAAGCTTGTCGATCGGAGCAGCATCCATATGTCTAAGGAACCTGTGTTTTGGTTCGTTTTACCTTGAATGACAGCTTTGAGGTAGAGGTGTTTTCCAACAGGCACATGCATTACAGCCCCATGTGGAAGTTGCAATCGGAAAATATGGGTGTTATGGTTCACCTCAGTCTTAGACACCAACACACAATCCCGATAGTGGAGAGCTGTAAAAGGAGATCAAGAGGACTAATTTACTTTCTACTTGCTTCTGTATAAACAAACCAGTGTCACAAAAGATTAAAAAAAACAAAAAAACAGACTCAGGACAAACTGTTGCCTCATCTTACCTCTGTCTTTTTTGCGTAGAAATGTATTGTGAAATTCCAGTGGCTGACCCAGACTTGTCCACTTTCCTTTTGCCTGCTTCCTTATGCTGATCTGGATCTTTCCCACCAACGGGGCAGTGTCAACTGTTGAAGAATTGACAGTTGACAGCAAGATTTCCACACTGCAAGTGTCATTGGGCCTCATTCACCAACCGTTCTTAGGATGAAATTTCTTCTTAAGCAGTTTTTACGAAGATTTTAGCATTCACCAATGTATTCTAATTTATAAGGTAAGAGAAGAATCTACGAACACTCAAGTGCACTCTTACAAACATTTGAGTGATGCCATGTTTGTTAAAAATGATTTGTTTTTGTGTTTTCTTCAATTATATAATTGTACAAAACATGATTTAAATTACTAAGATATTTTTTCCATATGTTAAATGTATAATAATAATAATCTTAATTATTTTACCAAGCATTATAGCATTTTAAACAAAGTAAGTGCTTTAACAGGTTTGCTGTTGAAGTTCGACAGAAAGTAATGGATAATGAATAATCTGTTCTAAATAAAGGATTTGAAATACACTTTTACAGCTTACCATTAATCAAAAACACAGACCTCAAAAACAAAAGGTTTCAGCGTGCATCTTTTATTTTTATTTTAAGTTATTTCTTTAAGTGTGTCAAAAGGTTTTGACCAGTGTTGATGTCGTCTATGAAGGAGTCTGAGATCGGACGTAAAGGGGTGATTGCATGAGACCTAGGTGCACACGTGTCTTGAATGATGGGTGCACCATTTCCTGCTGTCCAGAGAATTCATCATTCAGACGATGAGAGGCACCAATGCAAGCAGATTCAAAACTGCTTGTTTCCCACAACTTTAATATCATCCTGATCTGCAATTAGTATTTCATCCAGCCGCTACCCGACAAAAACTATTAGAGACTGAATTAGAGACTCACAGCCTCCTAGACATGTGATACACAAAAAACTATTTCACTCTATGACAAGGACACATAGATATGAAAGAGTTCATGTCTTTCTGATTTTTCTCTGAAGTCCTGTCCCGAAAGCATATTTCTAATGTCTGTGTGATCATTTTTGATCAGGAAAGTTTTCACAAGGCATCTGTTGGTTTCAATAATTGGCAATACAGTCACACAATGACACAAATACAGCTCCAGTGGATGCAAAGATAGAGCGTTAGTGTTGGAAATGTTTTACAGTATTTTTATAAAGTTTGAAATGTTTCAAGGACCTCAATGAATAGGCACCAAAGAGTTTGTGATAATTAGGACTATAATAATAATAATAATACATTTAATTTATAATGCACTTTATATTTGGATCAAATCTCAAAGTGCTACAAAGTAAAAGCAGATAAAAGCATCAATAAAAAATAAAATAATAACTATATAAAACCCTGACAAAAAAAGCAGCAATGTTAATTAAAGTTATAGGTTATGCTACAAAGGAAAGTTTTAAGTCCTTTTTTAAATGTGTCAGTCGTCTGTGGAGCCCTCAGATGGTCAGGGTGGGCATTCCACAGACGAGGGCCGGCAAAACAGAAGGCCCGATCAACCATGGTGCTGAACTTGGTCCGGGGAAGGAGGAGGCGGTATGAGTGGGTAGAACGGAGGGATCGTCTTGGGGTCAGTAGTTCTTTCAGAGAGTAGTTCTTTCAGGTAGGGGGGTGCGTTGCTGGTGGACTAGGGAGACTGGGGCACCACTGGGGCTACCCTCTTGAACCAGAAGGGAGCTCATCGGTGAGCGTATGGCGGCTGGAGTTCTCCACCGGAGAACGAGAGGGCTCAATGCTACTAAAAGTTGCAGGATTGAAGACCCTGACAGTTGTCTATGGCTACGCACTTAACAGCAGTTTAGAGAATCTGACCTTCTTGTAGTCTCTGGGTGGTGTCCTAAAAATGCGGGGCTTGGCTCTGACTGTGTACAGCCAGACCAAAACTGCTGACCCATACTGAGGATATCATGAAAATAAACCGGGAACTGGACAGACTGCTCGGTACAGCATCAGAAGTAATGTGGGTGTTGTATCGGTGAGTTATGGTGAAGAAAGAGTCGTAAGACAAAGCTCTCAATTTACGAGTCCATCTATGTTCCAACCCCCACCTATGGTCATGAGTTCTGGGTAGAAGCCTACCGTTGGAGGTTTTTCAGGCATGTCCAAATGGGAGGAGACCTTGAGGTAGACCCAGAACTCACTGGAGGGACAATATATCTCATCTAGGGAAATATCTCAGGTTCCTCCAGGATGAGCTGGAGAGTGTTGCAGGGGAGAGGGATGTCTAGAAAACCCTTCTTAGTCTGCTGCCACCGTGACACGGCCCCGGATAAGCTGAATCAAATGGATGGATTGATAAATGCAAAAAAAAAGATTTTTGTCCAGCAGCTACTTTCTAATGAAACATCTTAGGGCGGCTGTAGCTCCGTTGGTAGAGCGGCCGTCTCCCAATCAGAAGATCGATTGGGAGACACACCAGGGTCTACTTGTCATACAGTCCTTGAGCAAGACCCTAAAGCTCTAGCTTCCCGTGCGCTTCAAAGGAGCTGCCCACTGCCCCCTCAGGGATGGTTCGAATGCAGAGAAATAGTATCACTATGTTGTTGTGTACATAGCTGTATGTGATCAATAAAGGATACATTATTATAGTATTTGGGCAATTCAGCACAGTTCGTATGACCCACAGTTGCACTATGAAAGTATTTTGTTACTCAATCCTTAGAAGAAAACTGAGACAATGGATGTGGCATTAGTTAGGTGCCATCTCCACCTGTAACAACTTATTTATCCACTCAGTGTTGGCACTTATGTCATTAGTGCCACTGCATGCGCGGACAAATACACAACTGGGTGGGGCCACATGACTAATAAGCGAGTTCCTGAGCACAGACATTGGGGAAAGTACTCTCAAATAATCTCAATCAACAGGAGTAAGATTGTCAATTTGAGGTTCTAAATGTTGAGTTCTGGATTTATTCTATTGAGTCACCAGCTCATCAATCTTATAATGGATCAGCAGACTGATCAGTATGTATCATGTGACCTATGACCCACACAGGGATGTGCAGCAGCCCTCCTCCTCCTCCTCCGAGTCAAATATGGCTAGGTCGGTGACAGGACAGAGGATTGGGTGACTGAGGAGGCAGATGGTCCAAGACCACATACCGTATCATTAGCCTTAAAAATGGTTAAACATATCATATGGTCTTACCAGTGACATTTCCCTCGACTTCATCAGATAGACCTGAAAGAATAGAAAAATGAATTGACAACACAAGTCACATTTTCATCTGAATAATATTGTGAAGTGCACACACATATCGGACCACAGCTATCAGTAGTTTCCAAATTAAAACATGCCGTCTTTTTCACGTCCATTTATGGGGGACACATGAAATTCTGAGATAAAATCATAAACTACAGCCTCATTGACTTAGCAAAGACTTTAATCGCTGCCTCTGATGTGTATACCACTTATAGAAGCAACTAGATGACATTATTCTGGTTAAGTGTTTCTGTTCAATACATCAGAACTAATGAGTCATGATTTTGAGGACATGGCCTTGCTTCTAAAACATAGGCCCGGTTACTTTTATTAAGGATAAATGTGAATTGTTCTATTTGAGCTTCCAGCAAAGGTAGTACTAGAACTGAATCAAGCCTGAATGAAAGGAGGATGGGTATGCAATGATTTTAACTGAGCAATTTAAAGGTGCAGGGTTTAACTAAGTTAAACACTGCACTTTAACTAAGGTTAACCTTTAACTTCTGTAAAACTATAGTTTTACAGAATAAATCACTAAATAAATTTTCTAAATATATCCATCTAAAAGAATGACATCAATTGACAATCTAGTTGATGCTGTCATAGACATGACATGATTTTGACCACTGAATGCCTCCGTAAATTCTTGGATACGGTAGAGTAGGCGGAGGTGCAATATAGGTTACAATCTGGAATTTCACTTCATGTCATTACATTTTAGCCTTTAAAACTGTTCAGGACCATCTTCACTTACTCAAATGTATCATGTAGGACATTTTCCCCAGAATGACTTCTATTTGTAGAACACCAGACTTGAGGTCAACAGTCATGCAGCCAGAGCTTGGGATCTAACAAAAAAAAAAGAAAAGCTTTGCATGAATTTGTCATGTTCAACCTGACATCCAGGCAGCTCTTTGGAAAGTGTCAAACTTTGAGTCAGTAGTTGGGTAGAAAAACCCCTTTAGGAATGACGAGCAGAGAGACAACTGCAGCATGTAAATGGTGGATTGGCATACTTCCTGGAAAGTACATGCCAGGCATTCCAATTCAAGTGCACGATGCCAGAATTGAATGAACTAGACCACAACAGAGAGTTTGTTTTTAATTCAAACTGTCAAAGAATTCAGTGGGAAAGTAAGAAATAATGAACTTTACAAACAAGTCCAAGAAAACATTTCCAGAGCCCTGATAGACGGAAGCTGTTAGACAATTAAAAACTGCTGGAAAACTTTGAAGATGCTGACTATGAGGATAAATAAAAATAATAATAATAATACATTTAAATCACACATTAACAAAAGTGGATCAGGCCCTCTAACTTCACTTTTTATTGAACAACGATTTAAGTAGTTGAAGAGGAGGAATGCTTCTGTTAAAGTCGGGTCTGGGATTTCAGGGTGAATTGTGTGATGAAGAAAAATTATTTTGTCTTCGGATCATTGGAGGAACAGGTATTAAATCGATGAGCCTCAGGTGTCTGACATAAATATATGAGTTTATTACAGACAGATCCGTTAAAACAGAGAAGATCCCAGCATGCTCAGGTGCGAGTCCCGTACCGAATCTTATCATTTATATACAGCAGCAACGTTATACGCGTCCTCTGTCATTCCGATACAGGTCAAACTACAGTATCTTTCACCCTTCAGAAAGCATGGCGCACACAGCAGACATAATATAAAAGTGTACATCAGAAAAAACTGGATCAAAAGGATTGTTTTAAAATGTTCTATCAGGGAGATTCTGCTTTAATGTTACTTTGGATGAAGTTAATGCTAATATCATTATTGGTCAGTTTAACTCAACACAGCCTTTCTAGTAACTTGATATTAGGTAACGTCCCAATGATGTAACGTTAGTCGGAGTAAAAACACTCTGAGGTACCAATAAGGCGTTCTTGTTCATATTCTCTCCCTCATGACTTCAGTGGGAGAAAGCCTGCGTTTTTATCAAACAAACCACAATAACAGCAAAAACATCTCTGATCACGAAGTAGAAACCCATCTTCTGATAAAAGACGTCATACAGTGGTTGCTTTTGCGCTTGTCACAAAGCTGTTGACAGCTGCTCTGGTTGAATGTGTCGGCGCATGCAAAAACCATTTTCCGATCGATCCCTGCTCTTGTACACAGTTGCCCCTTAAATATTTTTTCGGAAAGCTTTCAATAAGAATATAGAAAATTGTCCATGTATACCCGGCTACTGTCACAGGTTTCAAATCTTTCCAAAACCTTTGACCAGAAAGATGAATAGTCAGAGAAAGGCAGCCCAAAAAATACAGTTAGCCCTCACAGAGAGCGTTCAAATAACCACATTAGAAAAATTAAGAAAGTGAAGCGATGTATCAGTATCAAAGTATAAGATTTTGCCCTAAAAACTGTGTATAACTAAACATGCTTCACACACACACCATCATCATAAAAGCAAAACAACAAACTATACAAACTAAGTAATGTGTGTTCAAGAACACAGATGAACCTGATATCAGAAAAACTCAAATTTGTATACAGCATGCATTTTCTCCCTATGTCTGCGAGGGTACCCCCCAGGTTCTGCGGCTTCCTCACACAATCCAAAAATTTGCAAAATAGGTGAATTGATGATAATCAATTGTTAAATTGGCCAGAGGTGTGAATACAAGTATGAATGGTTTTTTGTTTCTATGTGTCAGCCCTGTCATTGACTTACATTTTGTATAGACTGATCCCTGTGTTTTTTCCCCATCGCACACCACCAGCTACAGTTCCACAGTCTGCCAGAAGAGGTCAGACTTACTTTTGCTGTTACAGTGACTGATGAGTGGGTTTGGGATAGGGATTAGAGTTAGGGGTTACCTTTCTTTTAGTGTAAATGACCAGATGAACAGACACATCAGTTTGGAACCAGTCGTACCTGCACACATATCAAACAGCAGATTATAAATTGTCACTGCACCACATTTGTTCTCATATGTTTGTCATACCGAGGCCGAGCATCTTTGTCAGGGGGAGGAGCCAATGACGGAGGTAGAGCAAAGCTAGTTGGTGGTGGAGGAGGAGGGATCATGGCTGAGAAGAAAATAAAAAATAAAATGAAATCTCTATAACTAAGAGAAAGAAGAGCAGTTCACCCATAAATGAAGATTCTCTCATTATCTTAGCACGCAGCGGCAACTGTAGCAAGACGAGACAGTGAGACAATGCTTTGAGTCTGTACCTTTTATTTGCTTGTTTTTAACTTTGTCTTTCCATGCATTTCTTTTTTCTTTACATATCTTACTTGAAATTGTAAATGTTTGTTTTGCTTACATTTATTTTAAGTCTCTTTTAACTTTGTTTTAGTGTCTTATATTAATATTTTTTATTCGTCTGTAAAGCTCTTGAATTGTCTTTGGCATGAAAGGTGCTATATTAATAAAGGTCCCTTGCCTTGCCTAGAGCTTTACAGCAAAATAGTCGATGCAGTGTTCTTCTGAACAGCTGAAAAAGAGGAGGACTGATGTGAAAAAAAACCTGCATCCCAATTAATGTAGGTTTTTTTATGCTAATTTTGCTAAAAATTTCAGATCAGTGACTGTACACAATAAATACAGGCCAAAGTTGTGTTAGATACCTACAATTGTTAGACACCTACAGATGTTACACACCTAAAGTTGCTTGGCCCCTTATAGATGCTAAAAATCTACAGATGCGAGACACCTACAGATGTTACAAACATCTAAAGATGTTAGAAATACCAATATACTGTACAAAGAGACCCACAGACTTTACAGACCTAAAAATGTTTCACAGATTCAACACACCTACATACGATTTACACATAATACAAATGCTAGACATCTAGGCAAAAACCACAAGTTTACACGCAGACAGATGGAATAAAAAGAAAAAAGAAAAAAAGACATGTAGAGAAATAACACA
The DNA here is from genome assembly GCA_009660295.1 of Lophius piscatorius. Classification (NCBI taxonomy): domain Eukaryota; kingdom Metazoa; phylum Chordata; class Actinopteri; order Lophiiformes; family Lophiidae; genus Lophius; species Lophius piscatorius. The sequence goes on along the minus strand of VRLP01005403.1, from coordinate 12,590 downwards.
CCCGCAGACAGTTACAGATGTTACACACCTACATATGTTAGACACAGATATAGAGGTCCTGGAGGTTATTTGCATACCTTTAACAGCAGTTGCCATTCTGCCCACCAGGCACTCTTTCAACATGGACTCGTAGTTGACCCAACGATGCACCTGTGCACAAATACGTCCGTTAGCATTTGAGACAGATGCTAGCCAATGGCCACATGTAAGGTTTTAGAATTACATCAAATGTTCAGCACTAAACAAGCAGCCAAAAACCTGTTTAAGTGTAACACAGGTCCTACAAACCTACAGATGCTAGACAGCAAGTCTCTATCACTGCTGAGCTCCTAACGGCATTTAACATCCTTTGGTTTCACCCCGAGGAGCTAACAGAGGAAATGGGAATGTTTTTATCATTTCAGAGGAATATCTTAAATCAGAGGAAAAGTCTGCCTCAATTTAAAAATAAATAGTGAAAACCTTTGACAAATCTTCACCAACTGTCAAAAACAACAAGGCCTATGCTGTCGTCCCCGAAAGCAGGAGTATATCCCCGAAAATCCCCCAATCCCCAGCATTGTACAAACAAACCCGAATTGAACACCTCAAATTAAATGTGACTCATTAATAATCTCAAACGGTCCATATTGACTCGACCCAACTATTTGTCTGAAGTCTGCAATATGCTCTAAGGTAAGATCCCATAATGACTAAGTAATGAAGACAGTAAAGTTAACAATTTTTTCAGCGCTCAGTAATAAAAAAAAAAGCCAGTTATCCCTGGGTTTATTCATATGATCTCAATTAAGACACAATTGGACTTATGGACGAGAAGTTATTAAAATGAAATAATACAAATACTAGATACATCTTCTTGTATGGATTCATTTGAGCCAATTTGGACATTATCCCACAAAATGTTTAGAAGAAACGTGCTAAAAATGTTGTTTTTTGCCAAACTCAAATGAACACTGGTGAGTGAAATATGAACAATTAGAGTTAAATATGACAAATACAAGTTAGAACTCCTTGAGGCGGTTCATATGAGGTAAATTTGGGATAAATCGGACGAATTGTTAGTGAAGTAATGTCTGACAAAACAGTAAAAAACTAAAAAAAGAAAGTGAGCTTTCACAATAAAATATGACATACACAAGATAGATCTCATTGAGTCCTATTTTGGACTAAATTGAACCATCAGTTGGAAATTTATGGCCTGAATACTTCTGGAGTTAAGGATCCCTCTAGTGGTGATAATATGCAACGGACCAATCCCAAGCTTGATACTGTTTTTCCAGGTTTATGATGGTATAAAATCTGACAATGAGCCATGAAATAGTTTTTGAGGTATCTTGATAATAAAAATAAGAATAATATTAAAGCTTTATTTATATGGCACCTTTCAAAACAAAAAATACAAGGTGCTTTACAAGGAGACAAAGGTAATTATTTTAAAATAAGAAAACATAAAGAAGGAAGGAGACAAGGAAAAAGAAAATCGTAAAACAAGCACCGCCAACCACAAGATATCAGACACACAAAACATACAGTGCAAAGAGTGAATTAATACTAGGTAGTCCAATTGATAAAAATGGGTTTTTAGTAGTTTATTTTAAAAGATTCAACAGACTCAGCTGATATGAGGGCAGCAGTGAGGTTGTTCCATAATTTAGGGGCTAGTGCAGTAAATGAGCGGTCCAAAGTACCCGATGCCGCGGCGATGACGATGCTATTAATATCCCACACTGTTCGGGGATATAAGTAGATTAGATATAATTAGATCACTTCACAAAAACCGTTTTTTAACAGTTACTAACCATAAAACCTCCATGCATAGAAAAGTTACCCACAGAGTTCCCCAGGGATCTGTGCTTGGGCCAATATTATTCACATTATATATGTTCCCTTTAGGCAACATTATCAGGAAACACTCCATAAACTTTCATTGTTATGCTGATGACACACAATTGTACTTATCAATGAAACCAGGTGAATCTAATCACTTATCCAATTTAGAGACGTGTCTCAAAGATCTTAAGACCAGGATGACCTGCAACTTTTTACTATTAAATTCAGATAAAATTGAAGTTATTGTGTTGGGACCCAAACACCTTAGAAACAATGTATCTGATGATATATCTACTCTGTATGGTATGACCTTGGCCTCCAGCACCACTGTGAGGAACCTGGGAGTTATCTTTGATCAGGATATGTCCTTTGACTCCCACATGAAACAGATTTCCAGGACTGCCTTTTTTATCTGCGGAATATTTCTAAAATACGGCACATTCTGTCGCAAAAAGATGCAGAAAAGTTAGTTCATGCATTTATTACTTCCAGGCTGGATTACTGTAATGCCCCACTAGCAGGTAGTCCCAATAAATCTCTGAAGCTCCTCCAGCTGATCCAGAACGCTGCTGCACGTGTGCTGACCAGAACCAGGTTAAGAGAACATATCTCTCCTGTATTAGCTTCCCTTCATTGGCTCCCGGTAAAATCTAGAATCAAATTCAAAATCCTTCCGCTCACTTACATAGCTCATAGTTCCATATTGTCCAAACAGAACTCTGCGCTCCCAGCATGCAGGGTTACTTGTAGTCCCAAGAGTCTCCAGAAGTAGAATGGGAGCCAGAGCCTTCAGATATCAGGCTCCTCTCCTGTGGAACCATCTTCCAATCTTGGTTCGGGGGGCAGAAACCCTCTCTACACTTAAAAGTAGGCTTAAAACTTTCCTTTATGATAAAGTTTATAATTAAGGCTGGCATAAGCTAGCTCTTAGCTATGCTGCTTTAGGTTTAGACTGCGGGGGGATCTCCCATGATGCACTGAACTTTTCTCTCTTCCTCTCTCACTGTCCCTCTTTATACATCCCACTCACTTTAATGCATGTTACTAACTTGACTTCTTCCCTGGAGTCTTTGTGTTTTCTCCCCTGTAAGGTCACATGGTTGGTGATTGCATCTGCTGCTGTGGACCTGCTCGATGTCCAATGATCACAAGATGCTCAGGATGATGATTATTGTTGTTATCATTATTATTATTATTATTGTATAGTATTTCCCCATAAGCTATGGCTAAATGTTACATTAATATTAATGTTGTTATCAACAACAATATAATAACTTTTATTGTTACGCTACATGATTAGCTTTAAAGGGCAAGCTGAGAACAATTTTTTTCCCTGCCACCTTCCATACCTGGTCAAAGAGGTCAGTACCGTCTTTCCCAGCAGCCCTCATGAGCTCATCCTCCCCTCCGGGGTGGTAGTCCATGTAGGGGGTCACATTATAAACCATACCTGAAAACACACATACACAAACAGCTTAATGTGTATCGCAGTGCAGGCGCACTCTGCTGCAGTAGATTTACTTCAATGACATGCTCAATTATAAATGCTGAATATTTAAAGAAAGATTTTGAAAATGATTGCAGCAAGAAAGCTGATTGACTATTTGTGCACAGATAAAAAAGAAAACCATGCTGGTGGGCCACTGATGACCAGCAGATGACAAACAACAATTGGAATAATAAAGAGCAATTACAACTGGGCTTTATGAGCAAAATACTTGCATCTGTCTTCAGGTTTAAGTATTACCTGAAGACAGATCTTATCTCTTTTACTTGGACTCGAATACTTGCTGGGTAGGGCAGTACCCACGGCCCTATCTGGAATACACGCCCCTAATAGCCCATTCAGACCTGGTTCCATCAATCCCAGGCAACACGATCAAGAGCTGACCACTGCAGGCTCTGCCTCCAGTGACAACTATACATCTGATCTCACGTCCCTGCTCTAAATGCAAATAAAACATGATCACCAATGAGTGAAATGAAAAACATTTCATGTATCACAAATACAGTAATAACAATTAATATTATATTTTAAATATACATTTGATTTGATTTTTAGAATGCCCGAATAGTTAAGATTTTGTCGTAGATAACATTCTACAAAGTTTATTGCGAATAAACAAAAGAAACATAAAAAAGAGTTCTTTAAGCGAATCGGGGGAGACTCCTTGGCAACCACTGAAGTAGCCCCTATAAAATAGTGGTTTAGTAAATTATGAAATGGTTACCATAAACACAATGATGTCTTGTTAATGTATTTGGTGTAAATGGCAAAAGTCGGCTGCTACATGTGAGACACATTTCAAACTTGGAGTAGAGGAACTGGTAAAGAGACACGCCACTGACTAATCTAAAAAAAACAATAATTCAACAATCTTTCACATTTGATGACAAATCTACAATTAGTCATGAATATTTTGAATGAAGTATGTGGTCACAGGACAAGGCCAAGCTGAATTGGAACAAATGATCCAAGATGTACAATTCGAGACAACATCCGGTAATCAATATGTTTCTCTAAGGTCTGGCTCACCTCTGATGCAGATCCAGCAATCATTTCTTGTGTTATGTTTCTGCAGTTCTTCCTGGGTAACTTCAATCAGACGCCCTCTGAGACCAGTCAGATCTTTTCCACTCTTAGAAAATCGAATCCAGTCCATCAAACTATGACCAGGCTTCAAGGCAACCTTAATAGACAGCAAGGAGTTACACTCTCTATAGATAGTTTGCTGATGTTATACTCATTATAAATAGTCTGCTGATGTTATACTCTCTATAGATGGTCTGCTGATGTTATACTCTCTATAGATGGCCTGCTGAGGTGTTACTCCCTGTATATGGCCTGCTGAGGTGTTACTCTCTGTATATCGTCTGCTGAGGTGTTACTCTCTATAGATTGTCGGCTGAGGGGTTACTCTCTATAGATGGTCTGCTGAGGTGTTACTCTCAGTAGATGGTCTGCTGATGTAATACTTTCTATAGATGGTCTGTTGAGGTGTTACTCTATGTAGATGGTCTGCTGAGGTGTTACTCTCTATAGATGGTCTGCTAAGATGTTACTCACTATAAATAGTCTGCTGATGTTATACTCTCTATAGATGGTCTGCTGAAGTGTTACTCTCTGTAGATGTCTGCTGATGTTATAATCTCAATAGTCTGCTGATGTTTTACCATGTAAAGACAGTCTGCTGATTTTATACTCACTATAAATAGTCTGCTTATGCTATAATCTCTATAGATGGCCTGCTGAGATGTTACTCACTATAAATAGTCTGCTGATGTTATACTCTCTATAGATGGTCTGCTGAGGTGTTACTCTCTATAGATGGCTTGCTGAGGTGTTACTCTCTTATAGATGGTCTGTTGAGTTGTTACTCTCTATAGATGGTCTGCTGAGCTATTACTCTCTATAGATGGTCTGCTGAGCTATTGCTCTCTGTAGATGGTCTGCCGAGGTGTTACTCTCTATAGATGGCCTGCTAAGGTGTTACTCACTATAAATAGTCTGCTGATGTTATACTCTCTATAGATGGTCTGCTGAGGTGTTACTCTCTATAGATGGCTTGCTGAGGTGTTACTCTCTGCAGATGGTCTGCTGATGTTATACCCTCTATAGATAGTCTGCTGATGTTATACTCTCTATAGATGGTCTGCTGATGTTATACCCTCTATAGATAGTCGGCTGATGTTATACTCTCTATAGATAGTCTGCTGATGTTATACTCAGCATGGTATGCTGAGGCTATAATCTGTTATATGTTCATCATAGCTGTTACAGGTTCAGTGTCTAAGATTTAGTGTTGCTGTTATACAATCCGTGTTACTGCTAGTATCACTACAACAGTCATAAGTTCAGTATAACTGCTACAGACTCAGTACGAATTTTAGAGTTCCAGCATTACTCTTAAAGGTCTAGTATTGCTGTTATTTGTTTAGTAAAACTGTTACTGTTTAAGCGTGAATGTTATAGGTCCAGGTGCTATTGTTATATGTTCAATCTTACACCGTCAGTGTTATTGTTCTATGTCCAGCCTTACAGGTTCAGTATTAGAGATTAATATAAATGTTAACCGTTTCAGCGAGACTGTTTTGGGTTCATTGTGACTACAAAAAGGTAACCGTTACTGTTATGGGTTCGGTACCTTGTTCCTCCCGGACTGGCCAGTTGGAGCGACCCGCTGCTGTGAACCCGGCGCGGGGAACGACTGGGTCGGTATGTTCAACATGTCGCGTCCGGTTCTGAGGCAGCTCCAGCTTCGAATAAAACCTGTTTAACAGTGTCGGTATACCACAATACCATATGAAAGACTTTGGTTGCTGACTGTTACCGGAAAGACATCCTTCCTGGTCCAGACATCTCTGTTAAAACTGTTGAGCATCACTGCTCAGCTACGAAGCTAAGCTAAAATAGCATTGCAAGAAATCAACTATACATTAGAATACATTTTTAAAAAGACTTTCAGTCAATTCAAATAGATGTCGCGATTGTTAGTCAAATAATCGACGATCGACTCATTGTCTCTAACATCCAGTGAGTAATAAGGAGCTAAGAGCTGCCTGTCAGTCTCCCTCACTTTGAAACTACAAACACTGTCGTACACGATAGAAAAACGACAACAAATGACGTAATCAAGCTGCGACGCCTCTCCCCATCTTTATTTGAACAAAACGGGTAACAGTGAAAACCACTTGACACATTGCAAGTGCAATTATACACGAATCTGAACTTCCACAAAAAGACAAACGTAAGAAAATTAATGTTTGATTTGATATAAAAATTAATAAAAAAGTCTCCGACCCTATCAGTGAAAAACATTTTTTTGTAGACAATCAGGTTTTTTGTTGAATTGTGTTATGGTTTTTTTTTTTTTAATTCTTTAAATGTGACTATGCAGCTCCTCCCTAAAACAGTACTGTTGTATTGTACAGTTCTGGACGAAGTATTTAGATCATTTTCTTACTTGAATAGATGTTCCAATACCAAACTGTGAAGATGCTCTACAAGTAAAAGTCCCACATCCAAAACCTTACTAAGTAGAAATATGTTATCATTACCAGCACAATCTACTTAATTTGTCAGAGTAAAAGTAGTTGTGTAATAAAAAGGTCCCTTTCAGTGTTTTAATGTCTAATGTATGATTAATACTACAAGCTGCATTAATGGGTGGTCCTATACGTTACAGCTCAATGCTGTAGATATTAACATGTTGAGATAGTATTCTGCTATATATGTTTTAATTCAAGTTACAAAATCAGAATAACTCTTTAATGAATCACTGTAAAGTGAAAACCCCGTAAAATGTGTTTTTTTCAAAAAGTTTATCTTAAGAAGTAGGAGAATTTTCTAATTGCATAAAGTCAGGATTAATTACTAATTTAATCACAAACGTTAAAAATCTAAAAGATTGATAGAAACCTGGTGTTCACTGGACAAGAAGGGGATTAAGAATGGTTATGGTCAATGGTTATACTTGAGTACGGCACTAGAAAAGTAAATATACTTACTTGCTGTCTATCTCTGTTATTATACATTGTAAATGTTTCCAATAGGCTAAAGAAATAAGTAAAAGGTTGGTTTTACGAATACTGCTTGATACATTGGCTCAGAAGAATCGGATATCGTTAACATTGATAATGACCATTGCATTTAGTCTCCTGCTGTGACAAAGATTCACAATAAACCATAACATTACAACCTCTAGCAGGTGAATTACAGTGCTGTTAAGGTGAATAAGGAGATCTGCACAATAGAAAGCTGGTGGTTTTAATAATGTGACCAATCTATGTAAATGGTACAGTCATGGTAAACAATAGTTTCCTTGCATTAATTCAAACTGACATAAAAAGACCCACCTGAAATTAATCCACTGAAAAAAGTGAAAAGAAATGAGCCATTTCCTCCCCTGATAGATAAACTGTCACTCTCATCGCTGTCATCACTATCATCTTCTCCAGCCCTCTGCTTTTCATTTGGCATTGTGAACACATGGTGGCTTCTCACACAACTGATGCAGTTTCTTTGTACCTTAACTGAACAGTTTGCTTTACAGGCTAATCCCCTAAGAGGATTCAATGAAGCGTTCTCTGGCTTCAATTTAAAGCTCCATGTGCACCCAGTAAAGACTTGGCAGAGCTTTCCCGTGAGTCTTGTTGAGTTTTTCAAGTTGCTCTAAGTGCTGTACCTTTTATGGCAGGTATTGAGACTTGCAGGAAGTTTCATACTGCAATAACAACATTAATGATGACTTTTTTCACATCATCATAAACCCTTTTAATCAGTATTTCGTCAGTTTTCAATTTCTACACCATTGATGACAAGCTTAATTAAATACAATAGATATGAGATAATTTATTTGTTATCTACTGATGGGTTTACATTAAGCCCATCTGTTGTCGAGTCTTGTGTTGTCTTAAGAATCCCATAGCTCTAGTATGAACCCATATAATCTGTTTATTTTCCTTTATTGTTATGGTCGCTGAGTCAGTTTTTGTGTTAATATAATTTTATATGATTTCTGCTTGCTGAAACAATCACTCAGAATCCTGAGGTACTATTCCATTCATGTTATTCTAGAAATACACCAGTAGATGGGAGCAGAGACCAATAGGACAACATGTCAGCTGGTTGGGCGTTTTTTGTTTCTTTTACCGTTGTTATTTATTTTTTACTGCTTTGTCGGCATACCATTACTGTTTTGTTGTGTTTATCGGTTTTGTTTCTGTTCTTTAGTTAGGTATGTGCCTGTTTTGTTGTTTTGCTGCTATTTTGTTGTTTTGTTTGTTTTTTGAGGTTTTGTGTTTTATTTGCTATGTTGTTTGATTTGTTACTTTTTTCTGTTTTGTTGTTGTTTTTTTGTCCTCCATAAGTTGAACACAGATGACTCAGCATGAGCGATGTCCTGTTCCTTACAATGGTTGCACTCAGATATCTATATTGAGTGAATCCATAAATGCTATGTTTAAAACATCCTGTTTTCTACCACTATCCTCCTCATTACCTCTTTACTCCGTCTCTCTTCCATTTGTTCCACTGCCTGTTTTTCCTCTCTGTGGAGATCCAGCACCGGGACACATAATTATTATTTCAAACCTTTTGCCAGATCATTACCAGTTAATCCCATGTTTGGTCTGATGAGTCACGCGCCTCATTTGCCATGGTGAGGGGCAGCACGGGGGGGCCCTTTCAAAAACACCAGCCCAGAACTGGAGGACTGCCTGGTGGGGCCACCAAACCTCAGAGGGGGTAGGGGTGTTCCTCTGCAACCAGCAGGGATCACGAGGCCCAATGAGTGAATTCAGACAAGTTCAGACATTAGTGACGGGATTGTAATTATGATCTATAACATACATGTGTTTTTTGATGATTTCATTGTACTTAAAAATAGTTTTTACAAAGTTTTTTCCTTCCAACCCTCTCGTGCAGTAAAATGCGGATGGACTGGTATCAAATTAAATCTGATCTAATAGCTTGTTATATTTTGATTATTTTTGTACAATATGAGTAGAGACAGAATTAACAAAAGGCAACATATACAACAAAATATGGAGTCATGAGAAAATCTGTCATGACCATTATAACCACTGACAGGTGATGTAAGATCTTAGTGCTGCATTCGATACCATTGCAGATATCATATATCGATATCTATTGCAAATACTTAAAAACTAGATTGGCACCAAAGGCACTGCATTAAGCTGTTTTATGTCCTATTTGTTTGACAGATTTCAGTATGTGTTTGTTAATGATGAATCCTCCGTGCACAGCAAGATTACCCATGGAGTTCCCCTTTGGATCTGTGCCACTATATTACAAATTATGCTATAGGCATATATGCTATATATTCTTTAGGTAAAGGAAACACTCCATAAATGTCTACCGGTATACAGAAGGCATGCAATTGCACTTACCCGATGAATTTTATGAATTAAACCAGGTTAATCAAATCACTTGTCTAAACTTGAGGCGTGACTCAAGGGCATCAAAACCTGGATGACCTGCAATTTTCTATTCCTCCATTCAGATAAAATTTAAGTAATTGTGCTGGGTCCCAAGATAGATACATTATCTGAGAGTACGACTACTCTGGATGGCATTATCCTGGCCTAACATCCTGGCCTTCCTACATCATTGAGGAACATGCAAGTTATCGATCAGGATATATCCTTTGACTCCCACATAAAACAGATTTCTATGACTGGCTTCTTTCATCGATCATCATATTAAAAAAATTAGGCACACTCTGGCTCAAAAAGATGTAAAAAAATTAATGCCTTTGTAACTTCCAAACTTGACTAATTTTTCATTTATACTTTATTAGTCACATAGTCATATACAGTAGAACATTGTGAATTTTCTTCTCTGTATTTGACCCATCCCTGAAGAGCAGTGGGGAGCCCCAGTGAGAGGCCAGGGACTTGCTCAATGAATCGTAGTTCCATTCTATCCAACCACAACATTACATTCCAAGGATACAACATCACTTGTTGTCCCTATAGTCTCCAAAAGTGGAATTACTACACTTTAAGTTCAAAATTAGGACCAAAATGCAAACACTGCTCAAATGGTTAAGTGAACAAAAATAAAGTTTAATAAAAATTTTGACTTCCAAAAATCTAAACAAGAGCCAAAAATTAAACTTCCAAAATGAAGACACAACAGATAAAAAATAACAAAGTAGAAAATCCTGACGGAAAGTAGCAAAGACATGGACGTAAAACACACTGAGTAACGAGGACAATAGGGAAAAGGTGACAAAATTCATCCATCAAGGAGAACCAACTAGGAACAGGATTTACACACACCCATGGACCATTGATAAACAGGTGAAAACAGGACGAACAAAAGAAGAATTACACAGAAATTAACCTCCAAATAAAACAGGGAAAACACAATCAATCCTACAAAAATAAAGAAAAGAACCATAACAATAAATTCTACATGATATACAGAACCATGTATATATATACTTGAGCCAGAGCCTTCAGTTATCAGGCGACTCTCCTTTGGAACCATCTCCCAGTCTCGGTTCGGGGTGCAGACACCCACGTTATGTTAAAAAAAGACTTCAAATCATCCTTTTTTGATAAAGCTTATAAGGCTTTATATAAGCTAGCGCTTAGCAATTCTGCTATAGATCAAGTCTGCTAAGGGATATCCCATGATGCGCTGAGCTTCTCTCTCTTCCACTCTCTCTCACCCTCTTTATACAGGTATATCCCTCTCACATTAATGCATGTTACTAAGTTGACTTCTTCCCTTGAGTCCTTTTGCTTTTTATTATTATTATTATTATTATTATTATAATTGTTACTATTATTATTATTATTAATGTCATCTTAGATTCCTGTTGTCCTGCTGCCACCGTGGCCCGGCCCAGGATAGGCAGAGGAAAGTGGATGGATAGATCCTATATGCTAGCAGATATCATTATTATTGTTTTACATGTCTGTCCCTTTCCCACCTCCCCAACTCTTTCACACACTCTCTCTCATGCTCACCCATCCTGACACAGGGGTTAAGAGCTAGAGGCCACGTGAACGTGTATGATGACTGGATGTTGTCACATCAATGGGTGTTATAGACTTTGAATAAACAACTCTGCCAACTGCCAGCATCACAATTGTATCTCTGCATGTCAGACTAATTATCACGTAACATCTGTAGGAATTAACATTAATCTTTGCTAAATTTTCTGTCTCTCCTGATTGAAATGACCGCAGTCATTATTATTAAATCTGAAAAACGTCAGCATTTGCAAAATCTAGTCACCTCTTCTGCTCTGATACATCTTTTCCCAACATATCCAGTGATTCACAAACTAGAGGACCACTGAGACCACCATCCCACTGTTCCAAAGAGTTTCAAGGTTCTGTAATTTTACTGTAAAAAAAGAACAAAATAAATTCCAGGACCTTGAATGTATTCTTTCTGGCCGTGTTAAATCGCTCCATGTGACCATGTTTTAAAGCCGCTCCTGCTTTGGATTCCTGCATACAAGCTGCCAAAGACTGATAGCTGTGACGCTGCGAGGACAAGAGAACAACCATTAGACCCGGATGTCCATCTGTTCTCTATGAGTTCAAGTCTCATTGCCAGCGGCGACCTATAAATGTTCACGCCCAGCACTAACTGTTTGTTGTTGACTGTTGTTTCCCAGAGCACACTGGGTGTTGATGCATCCACACCGCCATATGGTTGCATGTTTGCTGTACTGGCCTGTGTTTCTTTCAGTGCATCCGGTGACCAGACAGCTCATGATGCCATGGTACTAGAGAGTTTCCATGGCAACAAACGAAGCCAAGGCATTTGGATGACAACCATAATGGTTGGTGACTTGTTGGAACACCCTCCTATTGTCAGCTGTTACAGTTTGAGTGTAAATTTTAAAAACTGTGTTACATCATGACGACGCACTGTTTCAAACCGCAGTCACAGCGGTAAATTCTGTTTGAAACAGGGTTGGTCTGTATATTCATCAAGAGGAAGATCATATTCGTAGAAAAATGTTTGAAAAAGATGGTCAAAATAACAACATAAAGAGTGAACAGCAAGCATAACTGCAACTTTGTTTTTTGTCTGTTTGTCTTTATTGTCTTTTTGACTGAATTGTTCCTGTCTGAGCAGCTAAACAGACAGACAGACAGACAGACAGACAGATAGATAGATAGATAGATAGATAGATAGATAGATAGATAGATAGATAGATAGATAGATAGATAGATAGATAGATAGATAGATAGATAGATAGATAGATAAA